>JAODAL010079266.1:0-12637 GCA_025379985.1 Phyllomedusa bahiana | reverse complement strand
TTAAGTGAAAGGTGGATAATCACCGTAAGGTGTAAGGGGAAAAATTGAACCCTATCTGAAATTAAAATGATAATAAAAGTGGATTTTTGAGCAAACAAAAACCTGCAGTTACTAGAAATTTGTTTATCCAATAAAAGTTCAGGGGGCCCAAATCCAGGAAATTTTCAATAGCAAACTGTTAATAAAAAAAGATATTCCACTTAAAAGTCTACAAAAGTCTTGGTGAATTTATCCGTTTTTTTTATAGATAGAGTTTGTCTTGTTCGCCCCGCGGGGGCCCCCCCCCCCCCCCCCGCCCCCCACCGCCGTAATTTACAGCAGTAGTGCTGTTTTAAAAATTCTCTAGCTAACTACAAAAAGTTAAAATCTCTACAACTAAATTGGAAGGATCACGTAATAGTAGGGGTTTTCTTGTGCAAAAATAGACAAATTTTCGTTGAGCTTTTGGAAAGGGCAGAGCGAAGGCCCTACCCCCCAATAGACCGAGAGACATGAGGCTGAAACACGAAACCTTTTCTATGTAAAACGAGGTCATGGATTTTTACCCAATCGAACCTACACATCCCGGTCATGACGTCGCCCCAACATCCCCCCTGCTCTTTTCGTAATCTTTTTTGTGCCGCCAAAATTACAGGAAGGCCGAAAAACGCGTGATCTTAAAAGAAGATGCACAGATTTTAACCTTATTTTTGCATGATCTGGAAATTTCGTCACCATAAAAACCCCTTTCCCTTTCAACTTTGTCGATAAAATCGCTCAACCTAGTGTGCTCAAAATTTTTGTATTCAAATTTAACTGCAAGGATCTTCAAACAAAGTGGCCTGCGCCAAAATGAAAATACACGTATCTGAAATGTTTGGGTAATAAAAGGTATTTTTTTTGGGACCTATCAATTCACCTTGGTGACCCCAAAAATTGCTGTATTACATGTAAGTGCAAGTGCCTCAATGAAAAAAGCTGTAGTGCCAAAAATGAAAAAAAAACGTATCTGTAATTTTTCGGATAAAAAAAAGTATTTTGGCACCCATCAATTTACCGGTTAAACCACAATTGCTGGATTCAAAATTAACTGCAAGGGTCTCTTTAAAAAAAATTGGCCCGGGCAAAAGTGCAAAAAACAGTATCTTAATGTACTCGGATAATAAAAGTTTTTTTTTGGCACCATCAATTACCTGTGGTGCTACAAAATTGCTGTTTTCAACTTAAGTGCAAGGTGCCTCAATGAACAAAGCTGTAGTGCGCCAAAGTGAAAAAACACGTATCTGTGATGTATTCTGATAATAAATGGTATTTTTTGGCACCTATCAATTCACCTGTGGTGACTACAAAATTGCTGTATTCACAATTAAGTGCAAGGTCCTCAATGAACAAAGCTGTAGTGCGCAAAAGGTGAAAAAACACGTATCTGTAATGTATTCGTTTTAGTAAAAGGTATTTTTTGGCACCTTTCAATTCACCTGTGGTGACTAGAAAATTGCTGTATTCACATTTAAGTGCAAGGTCCCCTCAATGAACAAAGCTGTAGTGCGCCAAAGTGAAAAAACACGTATCTGTGATGTATTCGGATAATAAAAGGTATTTTTTGGCACCTATCAATTCACCTGTGGTGACAAACAAAACTGCTGTATTCCATTTAAAGTGCAAGGTGCCTCAATGAACAAAGCTGAGTGGCGAAAAGTGAAAAACACGTATCTGTAATGTATTCGGATAATAAAAGTATTTTTGGCCCCTATCAACCTGTGCTGACTTCAAAATTGCTGGATTCTAATTTAACTCAAGGTGGCTATATCAACAAAGCTGGAATGAGCAAAATTAAAAAAAGAACACCAAATCTGAAATGTATACTGATAATAAAAGTGGAGTTTTGCACCTAACAAATAGACCTGCAGTTACTAGAAAAGATCTGTATCCTAATATACACTCACCGGCCACTTTATTAGGTACACCATGCTAGTAACGGGTTGGACCCCCTTTTGCCTTCAGAACTGCCTCAATTCTTCGTGGCATAAGATTCCACAAGGTGTTGCAACGATGCTCAATTGGTACCAAGGGGCCCACAGAGTGCCAAGAAAATATTCCCCACACCATGACACCACCACCACCAGCCTGAACCGTTGATACAAGGCAGGATTGATCCATGCTTTCATGTTGTTGACGCCAAATTCTGACCCTAACATCCGAATGTCGCAGCAGAAATCGAGACTCATCAGACCAGGGAAACGTTTTTCCCAAATCTTCTAACTGTCCAATTTCGATGAGCTTGGGCAAATTGGAGCCTCAGTTTCCTGTTCTTAGCTGAAAGGAGTGGCACACCCGGTGTGGTCTTCTGCTGCTGTAGCCCCTCTGCCCCAAAAGTTCGCCGTACTGTGCGTTTTAGAGATGCTCTTACTGCCTACCTTGGTTGTAACGGGTGGCTATTTGAGTCACTGTTGCCTTTTTTATCACTCGAACCAGTCTGCCCATTCTCCTTGACCTCTGGCATCAACAAAGGCATTTCCGCCCACAGGACTGCCGCTCACTTTGGATGTTTTTTTTTTTTTCGGACCATTCTCTGTAAACCCTAGAGATGGGTTTTGCGTGAAAATCCCAGGAGATCAGCAGTTTTTTGAAATACTCAGACCAGCCCTTCTGGCACCAACAACCATGCCACGTTCAAAGACACTCAAACACCTTTCTTCCCCATACTGATGCTCGGTTTGAACTGCAGGAGATTGTCTTGACCATGTCTACTTTTCCTAAATGCACTGAGTTGCCGCCATGTGATTGGCTGATTAGAAATTAAGTGTTAACGAGCAGTTGGACAGGTGTACCTAATAAAGTGGCCGGTGAGTGTAAGTTCAGGCTGCCCAATATCCAGGAAATATTTCAATCGAAAACTGTTAATAATAAAGCTATTGCAGTGCAATGTCTACACCCAAGTCTTGGTGAACTATTATCCAGTGTTCTTTAAAAGAGCTTGTCTGTGTTCGCCGCGCCCCCCCCCCCCCCTCCCCTCCGTGACTTTACAGCGGGGAGATGCTCCTTTAAAATTCTCTACCTAACTACATAAAATCTTCCAATCTCTGATCTAACTAAGTTGTAAGGATCACAGCTAACAGTAGAGCTTTCTCTGTGAAGAAATAGAATAATTTTGCTGAGCTGTTTGGACACAGGCAGAGCGCACGTCCTCCTGCTATGAGACGCTGACAGACACTGATCATAAAACGGAAGGGCTGTTCTATGTAAAACGAGGTCATGTGATTTTTCCAGCCAATCGCAACCTTTACACATCCCAGTCATGACGTCGCACACACATCTCACTCTGCTCTATTCTGTAATCTGATTTGCTGGCCGCCAAAATGACAGGAACCCGCCAAAATGGTCGATTTTTAATAGATGATGCACAGATTTTAACCTAAATTATCGCATGATCTAAAAATTTCGATCAACATAAAAACTGTGCCGATTTCATCTTTGTCGTAATAAGCGCTCAACACTATTCTTAGACAATTACAAAGACAAAAGTAAAATGCTCGCTGTGGTCCCTGTACCTCTTGTTGAGTCTGTGTCAGGGCTAGGCGGCGCTCAGCCTGCAGGGAGCAACAGTCTGCAGCAGCTGATTTGCGACCCCTCCCTGATGACACTCTGCTGGCAGCTCCATGTGTGACAGAGGCCCAATCACTCTGGACAGGAGGCATGTCGCACCAGCCAATGGGAGGACCCGGAGGCCGCTTCTATCGGCTACTGGGGGCGGTGTCCGGGAATCCCATATAAACTCCCTGAAGGCTGAGTGCAACGCCTGTGATACTTCCTGGCTGCCTTTTGTTTATGTGCTTGTATCGTGTTTGCTTGTTATGTATACCAGACCCTGGCTTGTTTACTGACCTTGGCTTGTCATCTGATTTTGTACCTCGCTCTCGTTCATGTTTGACCTTGGCTTGTTTACGTTTTCTCTCTGGTTCTGATTTGTGGCTTGGCATTCCTGATTTGTGTTTGAACCTTTCTTTCTCTTGATGGCCTCAGCACTCTAGCAGCGCAGGGACTGCCGCCCAGTTGGCGTCTGCACCCTAGGGCAGCACGTCAAGTAGGCAGGGACAGTGGGCTGGCTTCCAGTCAGGGCTCACTGTACCTCCCTTGACGTGACAGTCTGTGTACATTTATTCTTGTGATTATTTGACATATTATAAGAGTGATTTATATGCACTATTGCTATTTATGCTCTGTGATTCAGTAATTTTATGCATTATGATTATGGCTACATTACTGTATATTCCCTTTTTTCATCTTTGCACACTTTCCCTTGAGTGGTTGTGTTCCATGGTACCTTCTGTCTACTTTTTTATATATGCTTATGTAATTTTTTTTTTTTCAATAAAGTATAATTTTTATGATATGTTTAATATAGGAATATTTTTTGGCGGCACTTCTTATACTGTAATTAGTCATCCTTCTGTGACCTACGAAATAGGAAGTTCTGAGGGGGTCTGGCTGTTCCTATAAGAATCTGGGGACAATCGACACAGGGAGTCAGAAACAGAAGATACAAAGAACATATTAATATGATCAGTCCATTTTCCATTTTCTCCTAAGCAGGATTTTGTCATGTCAGAGGAGGTGCAGTGGACCCTGACTGCAACCCAGCCCACTGTCCCTGCCTTCTAGGCGTGTTGCCCTAGATGGAAGACCTCAACTGGGCGGCAGACCCTATGTTGCTAAGTGCAGGGCTGTCTGGAGAAAGCAAGGTCGATCAGTCCGGGTCAGCAACAGTACGGGTACCCACACGCCAAGAATAAGAAGACAGAATAACAAGAAACAAGCCAGGAGTCAGAACACTGTCAGGAACGAGGTATCGAATCACTAGACAATTTGAGATCAAGAACACAAGCCAAGGTCAGGTAATCAGGAATGCACAATAAGGGAACACAGTGAAAACAAGCAGAGAGAACCTTTCACAGGCAAAACCAGACAGTTCAGAGAAGGTTTAAATGGTGTGCCCGGACACCTCCCCAGCAGCCAGTTGGTGCGGTCTTCGGGTCCTCCTATTGGCCTATATGACACACCCTCTGTTCTGAGGAGAAGCAGGGCTGTCACTCCTAGGCACATCAACAAGGCTTTTCCCTGGGTGTTGCGACAGACCAGGTGAATTAACCTCTGCAGAGCATTGCACCTTAGAAGCAGGGACTTGAGTTGTGACCGTTCTCTTGCCTGTTCAATCAGTAAGATGTATCGTTGTTTCACTTGTACCCCTTTATACTTCTGTTGTTTTGCCATTTATATATGGTGCTGCTATATCATTTTTCTAATCTTTTTTGCATGCACTGTATTTCTGTATATTAAATATAAAAATCAGTAGGTTTGTTTGTTGCTGCTCTAACTGTACCCATAAACTCTAAAAGCATCTAAACTTTTGTATGCCAATGTGCTAGAAATTAATCTGATGTTGCTACAGAAAACAGTGTGTTGGTGTACCTGAGGATTTTTGACAGCCTGTAATACTGAATGGTGGTAGCAAAAAGTGTTATGTGTAGATATATGGACTAATTTGGTGTTACTCTTAGCTCATGTAGCCTAATGAAAGTTGTATGAAAGAGTGAGTTTGAGAAGCTGATTGATCCTATATGGTCACATCCAAGATATATGGACAGTGAGTGTAAATTCTAGTTCTGTACAAACAACGAGATTATTATCTTTTAATTAATAAATTGGGAAGGTTGCTGTTAAAACTGTTCTACTTCTCCTTTAAGGGTTGTCTGTTTTAGCCTCAGTCAGGGTTCTGCTTGGTGCTTAAATGGGTTGTCTCACTACATTAATTCATCTCACCTCAGTCCTGTTTTCTTGGTTTCACTTTGAATTCAGGGGCATGTTTACTGGCTTCCACAAGGCTGCAGTAGAAGCCAGGTCTGTAGCTATAGCAACCAGCACTGGCAGCCTATAAGGATAGATCAAACAGGTCTGTAGCTATAGCGACCTGAGGAGCTGATGCAGCCCATACAAGAGGGATATCTCCGAATAAGTAGGACACTACTAATGGACACATATTGCAAAGTGACTTGTTTTTGCAAGATCTTTAATATAAAAAGCAATCCTTGTAGTGAGACAACCCCTTTAATGGGTTACGCTCCTCGGCTGGGGCGAGGGATTTAAACCTCTGCCTTTTTGTCAGTGTCTGAGTTTGCTGTGTTTGTTTTCTGTTGTGTCTGGTCCCTGTTTGTCATTTGTTTTGTCATCTGTCTGGCATCTGTTTAACTAGGAACAGCTCAGGAAGGGGTTCAAGTGTCGGGTCGCCCTTTTCTGGGTAATTGTTCTGCATAGGCATGGTAAGCCAAGGCGAGACTGGTTTGGGAATCCTTTATACTGTCTTACAATTGAATTGAATTAAAGGCAAGATAAGTGCATTTAGGAACTTAATATTCTGGCCTTGCAATTACAGATTAATAACTTCATCACCTCCCTTTGTAGCCCAACAACAACTACTACAATATTGATCTTTAAAGGGAACCTGTCACATAGGTTATGCCCCCTTTGCTGAGGACAGCACAAGCTAGTAACAGACCTACTGTTTCCAGCGCTGTGTCCCTTATGCTGTAAGATGCTGTAGTTTTAGAGCATTTAATGTTCAAATCTTATTCATGAGCAGGTGTTAGCCCTACCCACAAAAGGTTAGCTCCACCCACTGACAGTTATTGACATGCCTCTACCTATTCAAAGTCATAAGTTTATCAGTTGAGGTGGGCGGTGCTAGCCTTAGGTGGGCGGGGCATGAAAAAACTGATTCTTTTTATGACTCTTTTCTGTCTGAAAACTGCAGGTTTGAACACTAATCGCGACATGTATGAATTCGAATGCGTACTTTTTTTTTACTTGGCGCCGACACTCCAGTTCTCCAGAGAGTAGAATACGACAGTATGAAGATTTTTGGCGCATTACATAGAGCTTAATGCGCCAAACTTTGCATGGGCATAGAGTGTAATGCGCCAAACTTGCCGCACTAAACTCTATGTAATGCGCCAAAAATCTGTCATATTCTACACTCTCAGAATCTCATAATCCGAACATTGAAACATTAAGAGGGCGACATGTATGAATTTGAATGCGTACTTTTCTTTTACTTGGTGCCAACACCACAGTTCTAAATAGATATAGAAGATTGTAGAATACGTCAGATTTTTGGCGCATTACATAGAGCTTAATGCGCCAAACTTTGTATGGGCAAAGAGTGTAATGCGCCAAATTTGGTCCATTTTGAGTCTATGTAATGGCCAAAAATTGTCGTATTCTACACTCTTCATTTATTTAAAAACGTGGTGTTTTGGCCCCAAGAAAAAAAAAAGTACCATTCGAATTCTTACATGTCGCCTCTTAATGTTTAAAATGCTCGGATTATGAGATTCTGAGAGGTAGAATACGAAGTTTTTTGGCATTACAAGAGCTTAATGTGCCAAGTTTGGCGCATTTCACCTATGCCCATACAAATTTTTTGGCCATTAAGCTATGAAAATGCCCCAAAAATCTTCAAAACGTTTTTTTTAAACACTCGGAGAACTGGGTGTCGGGCCCCCAAAAAAAAAAAAAGTACGTTTCGAATTCATACATTCCCCTAAATACTAAAAACTACAGATCTTACAGAAAAAAGGACCAGGCGGGAAAAACACGTCTGACACTAGCTTGTGCTGCCCCTCAGAAAAGGGGGCAAAAATATGGACGGTTCTATTTAAATAAATCTTGTTGTTTAGAAAACTTCAATAATTGTAGCCAAAATTTTATAATTAAGCAGACTGCTGTCCCATGGTGGCCAGGGTCTGAAAATAGGTTCAGAATCCTGTGCTTGAAGCAATTTTGTAGCATGGTATTATGTAGTAAAAGTAGTAGATTACAGTTGTAGTAGAAGTCACCAGCAATGAATAATAAACTAAAAGTTAGTGAGTGCAGCTGAAGTAAAAATGTCAAGGTTTATTTAGAGTGTAAGATTGTGTGGCTATGCAACCTGGAATATTACTGGTAATTAACAGACCTTGAAACCTTACACTGAGATTAGGAAGGAACCCATTCATCAATCCCAAAGTATCTGTGTGACAGGGATATGTAAAATGGTGCCTAAAGCCTGCTATATGCCCACAGTGTAATTTCTTGTGCCTAGGATTTTAATTAGAGGGACAAAGAGGATAATTATCATGGATTATGTAAGACCCTGGCACGCACTACATACTTTTACTATTAGGGATAGGGGGAAAACTAAGAAACCCCGGGCCCCCAATAGCAAATGTTTTGGATGGCCCAGCCTCCAAGAAGGGAGGAATAGAGAATTCACCCCCTGGAGATTGTGTTACAGCTATGGCCTGTACCCCCGAATATATTGGGGGTTGGGTTTGACCCCATTAGATGGGTTTGGGTAGGTCTGGGTAGGTGGTAGGCAGCATAGGCCCTGGAGGAATTTCCCCCTGGTAGGCGTAGTTAGGAGGTTCGTTAGATGGGTGGGCTAAGAAGATATTTGATTGGCAAAAGGTAGGCGTATTAGGCCCAGTTAGGGGCACCCCTAAGGTGGGGCCCCATAGCTAACTAGGAGTAGGGGGCCACGTTGGCTGTAGGTGGGCCAGGTAGCTGGTAAGGTGGGGCCCACATAGGTAGGTAAATCCGTCCTTTTCTCACTGGGAAACAACTCATACTCTCATTACCCCTTTTATTCTTTCCCTCGTCTTGACAAACTGTAACTCATACTTTTTGGTCTTCCTCTCTGTAAACTCTCCCCTTCAATCTGTCTGAATGCAGCACCCAGGTTTGTCTTTTTCCAGCCATACGGGTCCTCTACCCTGTGTCGTCTCTGCCTGGCTGCCTTTCAGTACGAATAAACAAAACTCATCAATCTCACACAAAGGTCTCCACAGTGCTGCACCCCCATAATTTTCCTCCTTATCTCTGTTACCACCCTCCCCGTTCTCCCCGCTTGCTATGTTTTTAAGACTACAACCTCACTCATCCGAACCCCCCTGCCGTTCCAAGTTTTTTCACGTATTGCAACCAGTTCTCGGGAAATTTTACCCTGTGATCAGGCCCCTCACAAAACCCCCCACATTTTAAAGTGCGCTCTAAAAAATAAATTTCTTAGACAAGCCTATAAAATCCCTAATTGTCAACCCCCCAAATTCTGTCCAATTCGTCACTTCCTGATTTTGGGCACCCACGGGATTACTGTATATATGTATGGGTTTGGGGTGGCGGTTCATCCACATTTTTATGTATCTACCCCATCTTTATGTAACATGCTGGGCCCTTGTAAAACCCGCACTTGTCACCTTTTGTTTACCAAAACACCATAATAGATTGTAAGCCCTTGCGAGCGGGCCCCCACACGCGTGTCTCATTTTTTCAGTGCTTTTTTATAATTAATGTCTGGGTTTTTCTGTGCTTATTTCCCCCTTATTGAAAGTGTGGGAATATGTTGGCGCTATATAAAATAAAGATTATTATTTTTATTATTTTTTTTTAAAAAAGGCTTTTAAGGGGATCAAAAAGTTTTAACAGGCTTTAGCAAGGTATATGGGTTTCCATTTAGGCAGGCAGGGGTTTTGGTAGCTATAGGGGGCCCCTATAGTAGGAAAAAGGGTATTGGGGCCCCTTAGCAGGCATTTTTTGGTTTTTTGCTGAGGGGTATATAGGCAGGAGGTAGGGGTTAGGGTAAGTCATAGGGGGCCCTATATGTAGGCAGGGGAGGGCTTAGAGTAGTCTATAGGGGCATATATGTAGGAGGTAGGGCTTAGGTATCTTAGGGGCCATATAGTAGGATTTGGGGCCTATATGAGGGGAGGCAGGCATAGGTTTTTAGGGGTTATAGGGGCCATTTCATTTTAATGTAAAGGCCCCCGGCAGCAGGGTTTTGATAAAAAATTGTTTTTTATTTGGGGCCCAAAAAAATGTGTTCTAAAAGGGGAGGCGGGGTTCCTAATGGGTTAAAAAAAAAAAGGAAATTTTTCATCACTCCCTTTGACACGTTCCCTCATGAACCACTCAGCTCCCAGTGAAATATCGCACCCCCCCTGTCAGCCTGTGGGCCACTTGTAACATGGGATTCCTCCCCTTTGAACGCTCCGGGCCAGGGCCGGGCTTCAAGGCGGAAGGCAGACCCGAGCTCCGACCCGCCGGCAGTGAAAAGTTAGTTTACTGCGGCATTTTGGACCAAAAACCATGGTAGCAGACGTGTTAGCAGCTGCTACGTCTGCTAAACCCCCCCCCCCCCCCCCCTAGTTACTCCCCCTTTTGTTTGTACATAAAGCCCTAAAAAAAACTGAAATAAACCTGGGAGGAAGGGGGGGGCGGGGGAACCATTTTTTCCAAAAATCTAAAAGAGGCCCGTGTGCAGAATCAGTACTTTTATGGAAAGGGTGAGGCCACCTGACTGCTACATTGAAAAGAACCCTGAACAATAATAAAGAGCTTTAGGAACTTTGTGGGTCGATCCATTCAGCCGTATGATTTTATAAACATCCCTTCATATCCCTTCTTTTTCATCTTTTTAAAAACAAGAAGTGCTACAGCCCAGTTTTTAGTTTTATACAAAATTAATTACTAAAAAAAACTAAAATATTAATAAATCTATTCTTTAGACAAACTTTCAATCTGAGAGCTAGACTTTCACATACAAATGTTCTATACCCATATGCATAAAAGTCTGCAGTCGTGACAAACAGACATAAAAAGGCATATAATGAATTCAAACTTTATTTCTGTCTGTAATAGAATTCACTAAAAGCCTTTTCAAGACATTTCCTTTTATCTGTTTAGGAAAGAATTTGTGTATTAGTGGAGTGTTTTCCCCATTCAATATAAAAATCCTTCTTTTCATATGAAGAGCATCTTCAAAAAAAAAAAAAAGAGTTCTTGCAGTATACACTGGGTAAGTAAACACAACATGATTTGTAACCCAGTTCTATAAATCCCAACTCAATTAGCAAAGGATCTCAGCTGTGTTTTGTGAAGTAGATGGATTAGACGTCAGTACAAATTCAATCTATTTAGTCTCTTGCACATTTGGCATTCATCTGCTATAAAACTCATGTCCAGGTGTGGACTGGTTTTAATCTAAGAGACACAGGTTTAATATGTTTAGTGTAAATATGTCACTATGTGAACATTGTAATTGCATGTCACATTCTAGGAAAAAGTTTCATTTTAAATTATCAACCATAAACTACCTAAAGAAACTGCTTAATATACCAATAATGATTACTTAAGCTGGGTTCCCATGTTGAAGTTGAGAAACACAATAAGGCACAATTCACACAGCTGATTGCCAGCGTATTTGCGTGCAGCGGGGGGCCGGCAGCTCGCCGGCCCCATAGACAGTCATTATTCACGGCGTGTACACGCCGTATATACTTGACATGTCTCTATGAGAACTATGGATTACCGTAATGACAGGGACAGATTTCAGCCATACTGCAGGGCAAATACGGCTGAAATCAGTGCCCAAATCAGCCGTGTGAACGGCCCTTAAGATTGCTTTCACACGGTTTTTGATGGGTTTTTATTGATGCGTTTTTGTGTAGCAATGTTCAGCATTAATTGCTGTGCATTCCTGCACAAAAAAATGCGTAAAAAAAGAACCCTAAGCCCCGGTTCAACACGGCTTATTCAAGCCGGAATTGCGAGCCGGATTGCGCTCGCAATTCCGGCTTGAATAAGGGGGGGGGGGGCGGGGCGGGGGCAGGCCCGCCGGCCCCTAGACTTACATTATCCATGGCGCGTATTTCGCCTGGATAATGTGCAGGTCACTTTCTCCCCGCCCGGCGGATTCGCCGATCAGGGAGGAGCGACGGAATCCACGGTTCTCTATGAGAACGGTGGAGTACCTGAATTACTGCGACGGATTGGCGCTGTACTGCAGCACAAATCCGGCGCGCAGTACGGAGCCAATCCACGCCAAAAAAAGCCGTGTGAACGGCCCCTAAAAATGCAAGCAATTAAAAAACGCATTAATTTAAAAAAAAGAAAAGAAAAGCAAGCCAGCTCGTTTCTTGCAGGTTGATCGGGTCACATTCTGTATGAATAGCATTCAAAATGAAAATGTGGATCCTGCACTACTACTTTGATAAAATAGCAACTTTATTTGGAAAAGGCATAAAAATATATAATCCTTAGCAGAGACCCTCTTAATCATATGCTATGATTAGGAATTCAGTAGCAGTTTGAAACGTGTAATCGTTGGCTTTCCTTGGCTCTAATCTGCTACGGATTATATATTTTTATCATTTTTCTTTCAATTAAAGTTACGATTTCATTGAAGAAGTTCCTGCTGGATCCACATTTTCATTTTGGAGTTGTTTAAAAAATGCATGTTTTTTTTAACCCCTTACCATCACATGGTTATATTATGGTTCTTCTTTTTTTTTTCTTACTGCCTTTCAAATGTCATAATTTTTTTTATTTTCCCATCTAAATAGGCATGACTGCTTGTATTGTGTGGGACAAAATGTTCTTTTTAAGGCCGTGTTCACACGGCTTATTCCTGACGGATGTGTGAGCCGGATTGTGCTCACAAATCCGCCGTGAATAAGGGGGGGGACGGGGGGCGGCGCTCTCCCCCGGCCCCATAACAATGCATTGTTTACGGCGCGTAGCCGTAAATAATGTTCATTTTAAAATTTTCCCCCCGGGGGTTTCCCGG
>JAODAL010079265.1:0-12637 GCA_025379985.1 Phyllomedusa bahiana | reverse complement strand
GGAAAACCTTCGGGGGCCCTTGCATGGTGGGAGAGCATCAGTGGCGCCCTTGCATGGTGGGAGAGCATCAGTGGTGCTTGCGGGGGGGCATCAGTGGTGCCCTTGCGGGGGAGACATGGGGTGCCCTTGCATGGTGGGAGGCCAAAAGTGGTGCCCTTGCTGGGGGAGGCCCAAAAAGGGGGCCCCCTTTGCAATGGGGGAAACCCAGTGGTGCCCTTCCCCGGGGAGGCCCAGTGGTCCCCCTTCCCCATGGGGGGAAAAACCCCCTTCGTGGGCCCTTGCGCCTGGGAGGAAAAGGGGGTGCCCTTGGGCCCAGGGGAAAAAACCCAGGGTGCCCGGGCCCATGGGGGGAAACCCTTCGTGGTGCCCCTTGCCCTGGGGGAAAACCTTAGGGGGGCCCCTTGCGGGGGAGGAAAAGTGGTGCCCTTGGGGGGGGAAAAAAGTGGGCCCTTGCGCCTGGGGGGCCCAAAATTGGTGCCCTGCGCCGTGGGGCCCAAAGTGGTGCCCTTGCGCCGTGGGAGGAAAGGGGGGGCCCCGGGGCCCCGTGGGAGAAAATGGTCCCCTTGCCCGTGGGGAGCAAGGGTCCCCCTTGCCCGTGGGAGGCCAAAAGTGGTGCCCTTGCGCCGTGGGAGGCCAAAAGTGGTGCCCTTGCGCCGTGGGAGGCCAAAAGTGGTGCCCTTGCGCCGTGGGAGGCCAAAAGTGGTGCCCTTGGCCGGGGGGGGCCCAAAAAAGTGGTGCCCTGCCCCGTGGGGGGGAAAAAAGTGGTGCCCTTGCCCCTTTGGGGGGCCCAAAAATGGGCCCTTGCCGGGGAGGCCAAAATGGTGCCCTTGCCCCGGGGGGAGGCCAAAATGGTGCCCTGCGGTGGGGAAAAAAGTGGTGCCTTGCGCTGGGAAAAACATCACCCCTTTTTTTCACATGGGAGCCCATCGCCCTCCCCTTTGACGATGGTAGAGCATCAGTGCTGCCCTCTTCAGCAGAAGGGCTAATGTGCCTATGTGACCACACAGGTTGGCCCTAAAAGTTCATAACAATATCCCACTGTGATTGCACCCTTGATACCATTAGATTAACCAACTGCAAGGGATACAAAATCCCCAAACACCCGCATCTGCCTGCGCGAGGGTTCCAGACAACAGATTTGAAAACACGATTCCAAATGATAAATGTAACCACCATTGTCTTGTCATTGGTGTAAGGAGATAAGTCGCTGGTAGACTCCTCAACTGGGTAGAAATTAGTGGAAACCATCAAAAAAAAAAAAGGCCCTTTGGGTAAAAAAAAAAATTTTAAAAAAAAATTTTAAAAAATTTGGGCTTTCCATTTTTAAGGGATAATGGGGGGTTGGCATTGGTTACTACTTATGTTCTGCAAATCCCATTAGATTATCATAACTCGCTGCTTGCTGATGGTTTCCAGACAGCAACACAATACAAAATATGGAAGCGTCATTGTCTTGCCATTGATGTGCAGAGATAAGTGGCTGCTAGACACATCAGGTGCCGCTTATGCCCTACCATAAAAGGCCTAGGAATCCCATTAGTTTAAGAGAAGCCATAAATAAGAGAAAAATAAAGATATAATAACATGGATTTTCCTGCTTGTTGATGGTTTCCACACAGCAACAGATTTTAAAACAGAATACAAAACAATAAAGCGATCAGCACTGGACGGTCCTCAGTGTGCAGAGATAAGAGGCTGGTAGGGGTCCAGGGGGTTTTTTCCCCCAAAAAAAGGGAAACCATCAGCGGTTTGAACTAACAATATGCTCAGCTGTACTTTTTTGACCAGGACAACACACCTTCCTCAGCAAATGTATAGAATATGGATTTTTCAAGTCCAAAGCATTGACATTTCTAGAACTATTCTGTTGTTTCAATACTCAAACCGGAGGGAGGTAAAGGGAACCTGAGACAGGAAGCTCCCGCTGTGCTCCAATTATTCGGGGAAACACACCCGGGGCTCTGCACACACAGCGGATACCTGGCCAAGACTCAAAATCCGGGTTTTGCAGGGGGGGGGAGGAAAGTCTTTCCTGACCGATAGAAAACCCTGAGGGAAAAAGAGCGCCCCCCAGGGGAGCAAAACTACAGGCACAAATTAAATGTCTACAATGCACAGATGTAGTGCCCGCTCCTCCTGCACCTTATACTGTGTGCACAGGGAACACGAGATCGACCTATACAGACCTATATATGTATATACACAACTAAGCCCAATTTTGTACATTCCCCCTCACATCACAAAATTTGTTTTCAGAAGGAAGTACGTGGGGTGCGCGGGTTTGGCGGATAAAAGGGGGTGATGGGCGTTGCAAATTTTCTGTGTGGGTTAAAGGGGCGATTATCAAAATTGGGGATGATTTTGGTTTTTTGGGGCGCGGGTTTTGGTTTTCCCGGACACTGCGAGATTAGGACCTTGGGTTCTGTGGGGAAAGGCGTGAAGGGGAAAATCGCCATTTTGAAAAAGGAAGGGATCAGAACCCTGCACCTTGTAAGGGTTGGGTAAAAGGGGCCAAACAGAGGAGTCACTGCACCCCTGTAACCCTACTTGTTGGGGGCCCGAACGACGATGTACTGCACCTGTAACCCTACGTGTAGGGGCCGGGGCAGAAGGGTTCACTGACCTTCTAACCACTGTGATGGGGGCCCCGGGGCCCAAGAGTCATGCACCTCTGCTAACCCTAATGTGTATGGGGGCCCCGGAGCAAGGATGTACGCACCTTGCAACCTATGTGTATGGGGCCCGGAGCAGACGGGTGTCCTGCACCTTGCAACCTATGTTATGGGGGCCCGGAGCAGATATTCACCACCTCTGTAACCCTACTGTTATGGGGGCCCCGGGGCGACGGATGTCACTGCCCTCGCTAACCTACTGTGTATGGGCCGGAGCGAAATGCACTGCCCTCTGCTAACCCTACTGTGTAGGGGGCCCCGAAACAGACGGATGTCACTGCACCTCTGCTAAACCCCTGTTATGGGGGCCCCGAAAGACGGATGTACTGCACCCCTTTTAACCCTATGTGAAGGGGCCGGAGCAAACGGGGTGCACTGCACCTCTGCTAACCCCAAGTGTATGGGGCCCCAGAAAAACGGGTGTCACTGCACCCCTGCTAACCTATGTTTTGGGGGCCCCGGGCAACGGTGTCCTGCCTCTGCTAAAACCCCACGTGTAGGGGGCCCCCGGGAGAGGGTGTCCTGCACCCCTCTAACCCTACTGTTAGGGGCCGGAGCGACGGATGTCACGCACTCGCTAAAAACTGTGTTGGGGCCGGAGCAGACGGAGTCATCACCTTGAAACCTATGTGTATGGGGGCCCCCCAGACGGGTTTTCACTGACCCCAAACCCTACTGGTATGGGGGCCCAGAACGAGGATGTCCCTGCACCCTGCTAACCCTACTGTGTTTGGGGGCCCGAAAAGAGGAGTCACTTAAACCCCTCTAAAACCCCATGTGTATGGGGGCCCGGAGCGAGGATGTCCTGCACTCGCAACCCCCACTGTGTATGGGGCCCGAGCAGGGTGTCACTCACCCCTTCTAACCTACTTTGTATGGGGCCGGGGAGAAGGATTCCTCACTTGTAACCCCACTGGTTTGGGGGCCCCGGAAACAGACGGGTGTCACTGCACCCCTGCTAAACCCCCACTTTTTAGGGGCCTTTGGGGCAGAGGATGTCCACTGCACCCCTGCTAACCTACTGTGTAGGGGCCCGGGCAGACGGATGCACTGCACCTTGTAACCCTACTGGGTTATGGGCCCCAAAAACAGACGGTGTCCTGCACCCTGAACCTACTGTGTATGGGCCCGGGGCAGAGGGTGTCCCCCCCTCTGCTAACCCCCCTGTTATGGGGCCCAAAACAGGGTGTATCACCTCTGCTAACCCTCTGTTAGGGCCCCGGAAACAGACGGTGTCACTTTCCCTCTGCTAACCCTCTGTTTATGGGGGCCCCCGGCAGACGGATGCACTGCCCTCTGCTAACCCTACTGTGTATGGGCCCCGAGCAGAGGAGGGCACTGCACCCCCTGCTAAACCCTTGTGTTGGGGCCCCCCAGCAGACGGGTGCATGCCCTTGAACCCCACGTGTAGGGGCCCGGGCAGACGATGTCACTGCACCTCTGCTAACCCTATGTTATGGGCCCGGAGCAGACGGTGTCACACACTCTGTAAACCCCACTGGTATGGGGGCCCGGAGCAGACGGATGCCTCACCCCGGGTAACCCCCTTTTTATGGGGCCCCAGCAGCGGATTCATTGAAAACCCCTTTCTAACCCTACTGTGTTGGGGCCCGGAGCAGCGAAATTTTATGCACCCCTGCTTTAACCTACTGTGTATGGGCCCGGACAGACGGATGTCCGCACCTCTGCTAAACCCACTGTTTGGGCCCGGGGCAGACGGGTGTCCTTTCATCTGTAACCCTACTGTGTATGGGCCCTGGAGCAGACAGATGATCACTGCACCTCTGCTAACATACTATGTATGGAGCCCTGGAGCAGACGGATGTCACAGCACCTCTGCTAACCCTACTGTGTATGGGGCCCTGGAGCAGACGGATGTCTCTGCACCTCTGCTAACCCTACTGTGTATGGTGCCCTGGAGCAGACGGATGTTACTGCACCTCTGCTAACCAAGCTGCGTATGTTAGAAATGTCCGACATTGGTTGGAAGAGCATGACCAAGACTTCCAAGTACTACCCTGGCCCCTAATTCTCCAGACTTTAACCCAATTGAACATCTATCTTTTTCAGATAATTAGTATCACAATTTTCTGCACCAAAAAAGGCAGGTGTACATGTGCGATGCTATTTTATTGCAAAGATTTTATTAAACGGCATGAAAACCGCATGAAGCCTAAAAAAGATAAGACTTTTTCTTTAATCATTTCTGGCTAAAGATAACACTATACAAAAGGTAAGTGTGAATGGGGCCCCAACACGGCAAGAAATGGAGTATTGTTTAATGAAACTAGAGGCGCGCAGTCATACAGGAGGGGCCCTTGGCTTCTTATAGGTGCCGCGTTACAAATCCATGATACACCCACGAGGAAATCCACTTCTCATACTCTGCTCGATATCATTATTGATTCACATTGGAGTAAATAGTAAATAAAACAACAACAAAATAGAAGCCACAAAGATACAAAGTATCCAATGAGGAACACAAACAACGAGCAGGGTCCAGCGGCAAATTCCTCCCCTAAAATCTGATGGAATCCATTGATTTTATGGAATTATTTCCCATTTACTTGCAGAGGAAAAAAATCCATGCAGAATAATGAACGTGATTCGGGTTATAGCATCCAGCGCGTTCAATATTTCAGCAGATTCAGCATAAAAAAAAAGAGGCTAATCCACGGATCCGCTGACACATCTGCCGCAGACTCTCAGCAGTAACGAACCAAAGCCTTAAAATGTGTCTATCCAATGCAAATTCATGATGCAGATACTATAGTATCTATACTATAGGTGGAGCATAAACTATACTAACTTCACATGGAGCATACACCATATTATCTATACCATATATTGAGCATATACTATATATGGAGCATGTATGATCTATACTATACATGAAGTATATACTATATATGGAGCAAACACTTTATACATTATACTATCTATATGAGGCATGGAACATATACGATACGATCTATACAGTGCATATACACACACACTATCTTTAAAGGGAGCATATACTATAGATACCATACATGGGGCACATGTTATATACATATTATAATATATATATATATGATGCATGAAACATATACTATTTTATGTATAAATGGAGCATATACTATATATATTATATATGAGGTATATACCATTTGTATTATACATGGGGCATATACTATATATAAGGTATAAACTATTTATACTATGCATGGTGCATATGTTATAAAACAAACATGGGTCATATACTATAGGTTGAGCAGAAACTATACTAACTTTACAAGGAACATATACCATTTATACTATACATTGGGCATATACTTGCTTTTATACAAAAAGCATTGCTACATTATGTTTCCCTTTATATGATAAAAGGGCTTTTATTCTTTATTGGAGCATATACAGTGTACATTGGAGCAGCAGCAGATTCTGGAACAGGGGAGAAATGCCCCTGTCTCCTACACCAGGGATCTACTGATCTAAAAATACCAGGCTGGTAAGAATATCCTGTTTATGGGGCAGGATATTGATCTGCCTTCTTGCTTCTGATGCAACCCAATCCAGGCAGAGGGCTGGAACTTTCTCCAGCAGCTGATGAATGGGGGATTGGAGCAAGGCAGGTGCAGAGCTGGAGCCCAGGGCCCTGGTGCTGGGGCTGCCCCCCATTACCTATGTATAATGAGCCCATCAGCAGGGAGGGGGACCCCAATACTTACAATATACAGCAGGTTGAGGACACATAGGGAGTTCTTGGAGCAGGTGAAGCCACCACACACCATGTTGGCTGCTGGTAAGTTTCAGGCTCTCCCTGTGGTGAAGTCCTGGGCCAGACAGGCAGGGAGGTCAGGGTCTGAGGAGCTGTGGGATGCGACAGCTGTGACCAATGTCTCCCCACCTCTTGTCTTAGGTGGAAAATAAAGGAGGAGGGTGGTTCTTTCTCTTACATATAGATCTATAATAAAGACTGAGTCGGGGGAGCGCCACCTGCTGGCCAGCTCAGGAAACGCAGCCTGTGCTGACAGTGAATGACTTGTTACAAGGTAACCCAACAGGTTAACCCTTTCCTAAGCAGAGGCAGTGTTAACCCTTTCCTGAGCAGAGGCAGTGTTAACTCTTTCCTGAGCAGAGGCAGTGTTAACCCTCTCCTGAGCAGAGGCAGTGTTAACCTTTTCCTGAGCAGGGGCGGTGTTAACCCTTTCCTGAGCAGAGGCAGTGTTAACCCTTTCCTGAGCAGAAGCAGTGTTAACCCTTTCCTAAGCAGAGGCACTGTTAACCCTTTCCTGAGCAGAAGCAGTGTTAACCCTATCCTAAGCAGAGGCACTTTTAACCCTATCCTGAGCAGGGGCAGTGTTAACCCTTTCCTGAGCATGGTCAGTGTTAACCCTTTCCTGAGCAGAGGCAGTGTTAACCCTTTCCTGAGCAGGAGCAGTGTTAACCCTTTCCTGGCATGGTCAGTGTGAACCCTTTCCTGATCAGAGGCAGTGTTAACCCTCTCCTGAGCAGATGCAGTGTTAACCCTCTCCTGAGCAGTGGCTGTGTTAACCTTTTCCTGAGCAGGGGCAGCGTTAACCCTTTCCTGAGCAGAGGCAGTGTTAACCCTATCCTGAGCACGGGCAGAGTTAACCCTTTCCTGAGCAGAGGCAGTGTTAACCCTTTCCTGAGCAGAGACAGTGTTAACTCTCTCCTGAGCAGAGACAGTGTTAACCTTTTCCTGAGCAGGGGCAGCGTTAACCCTTTCCTGAGCAGGGGTAGCGTTAACCCTTTCCTGAGCAGAGGCAGTGTTAACCCTCTCCTGAGCAGAGGCAGTGTTAACCTTTTCCTGAGCAGAGGCAGTGTTAACCCTCTCCTGAACAGAGACAGTGTTAACCTTTTCCTGAGCAGAGACAGTGTTAATCTTGTCCTGAGCGGGGGCAGTGTTAACCTTTTCCTGAGCAGAGGCAGTGTTAACCCTTTCCTGAGCAGAGGCAGTGTTAACCCTTTCCTGAGCACGGGCAGTGTTAACCCTCTCCTGAGCAGGGGCAGTGTAAACCCTCTCCAGAGCAGGGGCAGTGTTAACCCTTTCCTGAGCAGGGGCAGTGTTAACCCTCTCCTGAGCAGAGGCAGTGTTAACCCTCTCCTGAGCAGAGACAGTGTTAACCCTTTCCTGAGCAGAGGCCGTGTTAACCCTTCCTGAGCAGAGACAGTGTTAACCCTTTCCTGAGCAGAGGCCGCGTTAACCCTTTCCTGAGCAGAGGCAGTGTTAACCTTTTCTGAGCAGAGGCCATGTTAACCTTTTCCTGAGCAGAGGCCGCGTTAACCCTTTTCTGAGCAGATGCGCGTTAACCCTTTCCTGAGAGAGGCAGTGTTTTAACCTTTTCTGAGCAGGGCCCTTTTAATTTTTTCCCCTGACAGGGGCCCCGCGTTAACCCTTTTCTGGCAGGGGCAGTTTAACCCTTTCCTGAGAGAGTAAATGTTAACCCTTTTCTGGCAGGGGCAGTGTTCCCTTTTTCCCCTGAGCGGGCAGTGTTAACCCTCTCTGAGCGGGGCGGGTTTACCTTTTCTGAGCAGAGGCAGTGTTAATCTTTCCTGAGCAGGCAGGTTAACCCTCCCCTGAGCAGGGCGTTTTAACCTTTTCCTGGAGGGGCGGTTTTCCCCCCCTTTTCCCTGAGCAGGGCGTGAAAAACCCCCCCTGAGCAGAGGAGTGTTAACCCCTTCTGAGCGGGGCGGTGTTAACCTTTTCCGAGAGGGGCCATTTTAAACCTTTTCTGAGAAGGCGTTTTAAAACCCTTTTCTGAGCAGGGGCGTGTTAACCTTCCTAGCAGAGTCAATTTTAAACCCCTTTTCTGAGCAGAGGCAGTGTTCCCCCCTTCCCGAGCAGAGGCAGTTTTAAACCCCTTTCCCTGGAGGGGCAGTGTTAACCTTTTTCCTGGCAGGGGCGGTGTTTCACCTCTCTGAGCGAGGCAGTGTTAATTTTCTGAGCAGGGGGGGTTTTAACCCTTTTCGAGCGAGCAGTGTTGACCTGTTCTTTTTGTTTTTTATTTTTCCCTAAAAAAAACTTTAAATGCTGTTCACATTTAGAATTGCCAATAAGGTGAATGGGGCTTGCAAAAATCCATGCACCTGCTGCAGAAACAACCCAGATGTAGGGGATTTTAAATTTTTGAAATTTAAAAAAAACTGACGCATGTGAGCTATGGGGGTGCTTTTCCTTGAGGCCCGGGGTCTCATTCGGGGTGAGCTCTGAGAAGCAATGCTCCATGGGAAAAATAGTATGCAAATGAGTTCACCTCCAGCAGTAATAAAACTCTCTCATTAAAAAAAAAAAGCCTTGAAACTTTGGAAAGATCAGTTGGGTAGTGCCCCTTATCAGGGAAGGGCTGTCATCAATAATTTTAGGACGCCATACAGCCAAAAGGGGTTATCTGGGCCCCCAAACCCGGGCCCCCGGGGGGACGGGGGAAAAGGAAACCCAACCCTATTTCCCCATCCCAGGCAGGTTTTGCGTGAGTGAACCCCCTCATGCGGGGCGCTATATGTCTTTTTTTGGCCTTAGAAATCAGAATCCCTTGGGCCCAGCCTCCCCCAGCCTATTATTGTTTCCTATCTTGCACCATATCATTGGGCCCCTATTTGATCAGGGCCCCTGCCCCTTTTGAAGGGTCCCCCCCCCCCCCCCCCCTCCCCCCCAAGTAGCCCCGGAGGGGGTCACTGAAGGGGCCCCTTATGAGGTTTTTGTTACCGTGGGGCTGCATAAAAAAATTTATTGAAAAGTGACGGGCCCCCCAAAAACTGAAACCCAATGGGTTTTTAAAGGGGAATTTAAAAAGCCCAAAGGGAAAAGGGAGGCCTGGGGGGCCTAAAACTCCCTTGGTATAGGGGCCCCCAACTGAGTACCCTGCAATAGCACTGACAAAAACCTTTAAAGGGCCCTTTTTGGGCCACAAATTTTTTTAAAACGGTCGGGGGGAAACAAGAAAAAGGCAAACTTTTGGGGGGGACCCCCCCCGAAAAGGAACATTTCCCGGGGAAAATGCAGTTACTAAAATAAAAACCAAAGGGGCAAAACCTAAACCGTCCCTTTATCACCGTCATACTGCTCCCAAACAAATAACTATACCCAAAGGCCCAACTTTTCCCAAAATAACCCTTTACTACATAAGGACCTGATTATACCCCCAGAACCGACCACAAATTCCCCAACCACATAGGGGAACTGAATAATAACCCTACCTATTACTGAAAAAAAATCAATATAACAAAGCCCCAATTTACTGCTTATAGGGGCCCCATATAGTGGTAGGAAATCAGTGAAACAAAGGTTCTACGGGGTTGTTTATTTCCTCCATAAAAGTGACATATAGTGGTAGGTATCAGTTGTACACAGGTTCTACAGGACTGTATACTTACCTCCTTTTAGTGACCATATAGTGGTAGTATCAGTGTACAAAGGCTCGGCAGTCTGTATATTACCACATTACAATGACCATTTAGTGGTAGACACCAGTGTACTACAGGCTCGCAGACTGTATTTTACCTCCATAAAGTGAATATAGGGGTAGCACCAGTTTACACAGCTCTTCAGACTGTATATTACCACATACAATGACGATGACTTTTATAGTGGTAGACCACCAGTGTACACTGGCTATGCAGACTGTAATATTACCACCATACATGACCATTTAGTGGTAGGACACCAGTGTTAACAGCTATGCAGACTGTATATTACCCCCATACAGTGACCTATATAGGGGTTAGACACCAATGTACACAGGCTCTACCACACTGTATATTACCACCATAACACATTGACAATTATATTGTGGTAGACACCAGTGTGCACAGCTCTGCAGACTTGTATATTACCTCCTTTACAGTGACCATATTAGTGGTAGCCACCTTTGTACACAGGCTCTGCGACTGTATATTACCTCCATACAGTGACCATATAGTGGTAGACACCAGTGTACACAGGCTCTGCAAAATGTATATTACACTCCATACATAAACATATAGTGGTAAACACCAGTGTACACCAGGCTCTGCAGACTGTATATTACCTCCATACAGTGACCATATAGGGGTTTAGAACCAGTGAAACACGGGGGGGCTCTGCAAACTGTATATTACCTCCATACAGTGACCATATAGTGGCAGACACCAGTGTACACCAGGCTCTGAGACGTTAAAATTACCTCCATACAGTGACCATATAGTGGTAGACACCAGTGTATACAGGCTATGCAGACTGTATATTACCTCCATACAGTGATCATATAGTGGTAGACACCAGTGTACACAGGCTCTGCAGATTTGTAAGTGATTACAGCGCAGTTACATCTTGTGAGTCACAGGTGATATTTCTCTGATGAGTCGTTGACTTTCCCTTGTGTTCTGCATCCGCTCCCGACCACCATGATGACTTCTCCCGGCCTCCACTGGTCCCTGCAGATTTGGACACAAATATCTAAGAATCCTCACTTTTTCAGCACCTCACTCCCTGCCCCACACCTCTGTACAAACTTCTAAGAGGTGGTAGAAGGGTATAGGCCATGGCTTAGAGGCCCAGTCTCCTAGAAGGGAGGAACAGAGGATTCACCTCCGGGAAATTGTGTTACAGCTATGGCCTGTACTCCCAGAATCATATTACTAGGTAGGTAGACCCCCATTAGATAGGTTGGTAGGGTCTAGGTTGGTAGGCTGCAGGTAGGTAGGCAGGGAGTACATAGGCCACAGGTAGGTAGGCCGTACATAGGCCTCAGGTAGGTAGGTAGATTGGTCCTAGGTAGGTAGGCTGTAGGTAGGCCCCAGGTAGCTAAATAGGCAATAGAAGGGCCACAATTAGGCAGTAGATGGGCCCCAAGTAGCTAGGTAGATAAGCAATAAGTGGGACCCACATATGTAGGTGGATAAATGGGCTATAGGAGGCCCCAAATAGGTAAGGTTTAGGTAGGTTATAGGGATCCCACATAGGCGTGCAAGGTTTAGGTAGGCTATAGAGTGCCCCAGATTGTTAGGCAGGCAGTGTTTAGGTAGGGTATAGGGCCTATATAGGCAGACATTGTTTATGTAGGTTATAGGATCCCCATATAGGCAGGCAGGGTTTAGGTAGCTGTAGGGGCCCAATGCAGGCAGGCACGGTTTAGGTAGAGTGTAGGGCCCCATATAGGCAGGCAAGGGTTAGGTCAAACTTGCCAACTTTTGAAAGTGGAAAAGCAGGAGATTGAAGACAGCAAAAAATTTGCATGGACACGCCCATCTTGTTGGTGTGCCACTCCCCTTCAAAAAGCCACACCCACTCCACCTAACTGCATAACGGCTTTGGAAGAAAGCCAGGTAGATGTCCCTTCTAGCCAGGTAGTGCTCTTATAGCCAGGTAGTAGCCCCCTATAACCAGGTAGTGCCCCTTACAGGTAGGTAGATGCCACTTGTAGCCAAGTAGATGCCCCTTGTAGCCAAGTAGATGCCCCCTTGCAGCCAAGTAGATGCCCCCTTGCAGCCAGGTAGATGCCCCCTTGTAGCCAAGTAGATGCCCCTTGTAGCCAAGTAGATGCCCCCTTGCAGCCAAGTAGATGCCCCCTTGCAGCCAGGTAGATGCCCCCTTGTAGCCAAGTAGAGCCCCTTTGTAGCCAGATAGAGCCCCCTCTGTAGCCAAGTAGAGCCCCCTCTGTAGCCAAGTAGAGCCCCCTCTGTAGCCAAGTAGAGCCCCATTTGTAGCCAGGTAAAAGCCCCCTTTTTAGCCCGGTAGTTCCCCCTTTGTAGCCAGGTAGAGCCCCCTTTGTACCAGACAGTGCCCCCCTATAGCTAATAAAAATAAAAAAATAAAAAAAGCCACTTAGCTCACCAGCTCCTGCAGCTCCGGACATCTCCCGGCCGATCTCCTCAGCGTCGCAGGGGGTGTGAGTGCAGCCGCGCGTCACTCCCCCTGCGACGCTGATCTGTATGTACGGCGCACCCCGGCGCGGTACCTGCAGGGGGAGAAGGAGGGGCAA
>JAODAL010079264.1:0-12637 GCA_025379985.1 Phyllomedusa bahiana | reverse complement strand
GTTTAAATTTTTTTTTACCCTTTTTTGATAGGTGCCAAAAAATACCTTTTTTATCGTATACATTTCAGAGGGTGTTTTTTTTAAATTTTGGGGCAGGCAGCTTTTTTGATAGAGCATTTTTCATTTTAATTTTTTGAACCAGCAATTTTGTAGTCCCCCACAGGTGAATTTTGGTGAAAAAATCCCTTTTTAAATATCCTTATACTTTTCAGAAGTGTTTTTTTTTTTTTGGGGCAGCAGTTTTGGTGAAGACCTTGCAGTTAAATTTGAAACAGCAATTTGTAGTCCCACAGGTGAATTGATAGGTGCCAAAAAATACCTTTTATTATCCCGTATACATTTCAGCGGGTTTTTTTTCACTTTTTGGTCAGTAAAGCTTTGTGATAGATTTTTATTTGCGTTAAATTTGAATACGCAATTTTTGTAGTCACCACAGGTGATGATAGGTCCAAAAATTTTTATTTCTTTACTTTTCAGACGGGTTTTTTTTTTCATTTTGGTCGAAAAGCTTTTTTATAGACCTTTGCATTTAAAATTTGAATCCAGAAATTTTGTTTCCCCCAGGTTTTGTGCCAAAAAATTACCTTTTATTATCGTTTTAATTTCGATAGTGTTTTTTTCATTTTTGGCGCAGGCAGCTTGTTGATAGAGCCACCTTGCATTTAAATTTGAATCCAGCAACTTTGTAGTCCCACAAGGGTGTACTATAGGTGCCAAAAATCCCTTTAATACCCGTATACATTTCGGGCGGGTTTTTTTTTTAATTTTGGTCAGTAAAGCTTTGTTGATAGATCTACTTTGCAGTTAATTTGAATACAGCAATTTAGTAGATCACACGGTGAATTGATAGGTGCCAAAAAAATACCTTTTATTATCCCGTATACATTTCAGACGGTGTTTTTTTCAATATTTGGTCAGTCAAGCTTTGTTGTTTAGATTACTTGCAGATTAATTTTAATCCAGCAACGTTGTAGTCACCACAGGTTTGATATGGTGCCAAAAAAAATACCTTTTATTTCAGTATTTATTTCAGATAGTGTTTTTTTCACTTTGGCACAGGCGTGTGTTTGATAGAGACACTTGAGTTAAATTTGAAAAATCCAGCAACTTTATAGTCACACCCACAGGTGTACTGCTAGGTGCCAAAAAATACCTTTTAATATCGTATACCATTTCAGACAAGTGTTTGTTTACTTTTGGTCAGTCATGCTTTGTTGATAGATCTACTTTGCAGTTAATTTGAATACAGATATTTAGTAGTTAACAGTGGTGAATTCGATAGGTGCCAAAATACCTTTTATTTATCCCGTATACATTTCACGACAGGTGTTTTTTTCTCTTTTGGTTCAGTCAACGCTTTGTTGCATTGATCTCTTTGCAGTTAAAAATTTGAATCCAGCAACATTTTAGTCACCACAGGTTGATAGGTACCAAAAAATACCTTTTTATTATCAGTATACATTTCAGGTTACGTGTTTTTTCACTTTGGCACAGGCAGCTGTGTTGATATAGCCACTTGCAGTTAAATTTGTCCAGCAACTTTTGTAGTCACCACAGGTGCATGATAGTGCTAATAAAATACCTTTTAATTCGTATACATTTCAGTCAGGTGTCTTTTTCACTTTTGGTCAGTCATAGCTTTGTGATAGATCTACTTTGCAGTAAATTTGAATACAGCAATTTAGTAGTCTCCCCAGGTGAATTTGATAGGTGCCAAAAATACCTTTATTATCCCGTATAACATTTCAGAGGTGTTTTTTTCACTTTGGTCAGTCACTTTGTTGATAGATTACTTTGCAGTTAAGTTTGAATATAGCAATTTTGTATTACCATACAGGGTTTACTGTAGTGCTCAAAAATACCTGTGTATCTCCGTATACATTTCAAGACAGGTCGTTTTATTTATTTTCACTTTTGGTCAGTCAAGCTTTGTTGATCGAACTTACTTTGCAGTTAAATGAAATCAGCAATTTTGTAGTCAACACAGGTTGATAGGTGCCAAAAATACCTTTTATAATCAGCTATACATTCAGATACGTGTTTTTTCACTTTGGCGGGCCGGTAGGCAGCTTGTGTTGATAGAGCCACCATGCAGTTAAATTTGATCCTCTAGCAACTTTGTAGTCACCACAGGTGATACTTTTAGGTGCCAAAAAATACCTTTTAATATCCGTATACATTTCAGACAAGGTGTTTTTTTCACTTTTGGTAGTCAAGCTCTGTTGATGATCTACTTTACAGTTATAATTTGAATACAGATATTTGTAGTCAAGAGGTTCAAATGTGTGCCAAAAGACCTTTTATTATCCCGTATACATTTCAGACAGGTGTTTTTTTAACTTTTGAGTCAGTCAGCTTTGTTGATAAGATATACTTTGCAGTTAAATTGAATACAGCCATTTTAGTAGTCACACAGAGTGAATTGATTGGTGCCAAAAAAAAACCCTGTTAATTATCCTGTATACATTTTCAGACAGGTGTTGTTTTTTTCACTTTGGTCCGTCAAGCTTTGTTGATAGATTACATTGCGTTAAATTTGAATCCAGCAACTTTGGTATTCACCACAGGTTGATAGGTACCAAAAAATACTTTTATTATCAGAATACTTTCAGTTACGTGTTTTTTTCACTTTGGCACAGGCAGCTATGTTGTAGAGCACCTTGCAGTTAAATTTCGAATCCAGCAACTTTGTAGTCACAAGGTGTACTGATAGGTGCAAAAAAACCTTTTATAGTCCGCTTACAATTTCAGACAGTGTGTTTTTCACTTCTTGGTCAGTCAAGCTTGTTGAAGATCTTTCTTTGCCAAGATAAATTTGAATCCAGCAACGTTGTAGTCACACAGGTTGATAGGTGCACAAAAAAAATACTTTTATTATTCAGTCATACATTTCAGATACGTGTTTTTTCACTTTGGCACAGGCAGCTGTGTTGATAGAGCCCACCTTGCAGTTAAAATTTGAATCCAGCAACTTGAAGGTCACCACAGGTATACTGATAGGTGCCAAAAAATACCTTTTAATATCGTCATACATTTCAGACACGGTGTTTTTTTCACTATTTTGGTCAGTCAAGCTTTTGTTGATAGATCTACTTTGCAGTTAAATTTGAATACAGAATTTAGTAGTCACCAGAGCTGAATTGTTAGGTGCCAAAGAATAGCTTTTATTATCCAGTATACATTTCAGACAGGTGTTTTTTTCCACTTTTGGTCAGTCAAGCTTTGTTTCGATAGATCTACTTGGCAGTATAAATTGTAATCCAGCAATTTTGTAGTCACCCCAGTGTACTGATAGGTGCCAAAAATACTTTTAATATCGTTATACAATTCAGGACAGGTGTTTTTTTTTTTATTTTGGTCAGTCAAGCTTTGTTGATAGATTACTTTGCAGTTAAATTTGGAATACAGCAATTTAGTAGTCACCAACAGGTGAAATGATAGGTGCCAAAAAAAAACCTTTTATTATCCGTCATACATTTCAGACAAGGTGTTTTTTTTTCACTTTGGTCAGTCGGCTTTGTTGATAGATACTACTTGTGCACTCAATTAAATTTGAATACAGCAATCTTGTATTCACCACGGTGTACTGATAGGTGCCAAAAATACCTTTTATATTGATACATTTCAGACAGGTGTTTTTTTCACTTTTGGTCAGTCAAGCTTTGTTGACTAGATCTACTTTGCAGTTAAATTTGAATCAGCAACTTTGTAGTCACACAGTTGAATAGGTGCAAAAAATACTTATATTATCGTATACATTTCAGATAAGTGGTTTTTTTCACTTTGGCACAGTGCAGCTGTGTTGAAAGAGCCACGTTGCAGTCTAAATTTGAATCCAGCAACTTTGTAGTCCACCACCAGGTGTACTGATAGGTGCAAAATCATTTAAATATCCGTATACATTCCGTAGGTGTTTTTTCACTTTATGGGTCAGTCAAGCTTGTTGATAGATCTACTTTGCAGTTAAATTTGATCCGCAATCTTGTAGTCACTACAGTTGATTGGTGCCAAAAAATTACCTTTTGATTATCATGTATACATTTCACGATTCGTGTTTTTTTCACTTTGGCGCAGAAGCTGTGTTGATAGAGCCACCCTTAACAGTTAAATTTGATTCAGCACTTTGTAGTCACCACAGGTTTACTGATAGGTGCCAAAAATGCCTTTTAATATCCGTATACATTTCAGACAGGTGTTTTTTTCACTTAATGGTCTGTCAAGCTTTGTTCGATAGGATCTACTTTGCGTTAAATTTTTGAATCCAGCAACTTTCTAGTCACCACAGGTTGATAGGTGCAAAAATACCTTTTAATATCCGTATACATTTCAGACAGGTGTTTTTTTCAATTTGGTCAGTCAAGCTTTGTTGATAGATTACTTTGCAGTTAATTTGAATACAGCATATGTACTAGTCACCACAGGTGAATTGATAGGTGCAAAAAATACCTTTTCATATCCCGATACATTTAGGACAGGTGTTTTTTCACTTTTGGTCGTCAAGCTTTGTTGGATAGATATACTTTGCAGTTAAATTTGAATCCGCAACGTTGTAGTCACCACAGGTTGATAGGTTACAAAAAAATACCTTTTATTATGCCAGTTTAATTTCTGATACGTGTTTTTTTCACTTTCGGCACAGGCAGCTGTGTTGATAGAGCCACCTTGCAGTTAAATTTGAGATTTCACAAGCAATCTTTTAGTCACCTCAAGGTGTAACTGATAGGTGCCAAAAAACCTTTTAATATCCGTATACATTTCAGACAGGTGTTTGTTTCACTTTTGGTCAGTCAAGCTTTGTTGATAGATCTACTTTGCAGTTAAATTTGAATACAGATATTTAGTAGTCACCAGAGGTGAATTGATAGGTGCCAAAAAATACCTTTTAATATCTGTATACATTTCAGACAGGTGTTTTTTTTCACCTTTGGTCAGTTAAGCTTTGTTGATAGATTACTTTGCAGTTAAATTGAATACCAGCCAATTTTGTAGTCACCACAGGTGTTTACTATTAGGTGCCCAAAAATACCTTTTAATGTCGATGTACATTTCAGAAGGTGTTTTCTTCACTTTTGGTCAGTCAAGCTTTGTTGAAGATCTACTTTGCAAGTTAATTTGAATCCAGCAACTTTGTAGTCATCAACAGGTTGTTAGGTGCTGGAAAATAATTTCTAATTATCAGTATACATTTCAGATACATGTTTTTTTTCACCTTTGGCGCAGGCAGCTGTGTTGATAGAGCACCTTGCAGTTAAATTTGAATCCAGCAACTTTGTAGTCACCACACAGTTGATAGGTGCCAAAAATCACCTTTTAATTTCGTATACAATTTCAGACAGGGGTCTGGGGTTTTTTTTTTTTCCACTTTTGGTCAGTCAAGCTCTTTGTTGATTAGACTTCTTCTGCAGTTAAATTTGAATACAGCAATTTTAGTAGTCACCACAGGTGAATTGATTAGGTGCCAAAAAAACCCCTTTTATTATACTCTGTATACATTTACGGCAGGTGTTTTTTTCACTTTTGGTCCGTCAAGCTTTGTTGAGTAGATCTACTTTGCAGTTAAATTGAATCAGCAACTTTGTAGTCACCACAGGTTGTTAGGTGCCAAAAATACCTTTTAGTATCAGTATCATTTCAGATACGTGTTTTTTTCACTTTGGCAGGCCGCTGTGTTGATAGAGCCACCTTGCAGTTAAATTTGCAATCCAGCAACTTTTGTAGTCACCATGGTGTACTGATAGGTGCCAAAAATACTTTAAATATCACGTATAATTTCAGTACGGTGTTTTTTTCACTTTTGTTCAGTCAAGCTTTGTTGATAGATCTACTTTGCAGTTAAATTTGAATACCGCAATTTAGTAGGTCACCAAGGTGAATAGATCAAAATCAAACAATATGCGGGGACTCCCCCCAGCACAAAATACCTTTTCACTTATCCCGTATACATCTTTCGACAGGTGTTTTTTTCACTTTTGGTCAGTCAAGCTTTGTTGATAGATCTACTTTGCAGTTGAATTTGAATCATCAACTTGGTAGTTCATCACAGGTTGTTAGGTGCGAAAACATACCTTATATTATCAGTATAAATTTCAGATAGTGTTTTTTTTCACTTTGGGCGGCAGCTGTGTTGATAGAGCCACCTTGCAGTTAAATTTGATCAGCAACTTTGTTTAGTCACACAGGTGTACTGATTAGGTGCCAAAAATACCTTTTAATATCTCGTATACATTTTCAGACAGGTGTTTGTTCACGTTTGGTCAGTCAAGCTTTGTTGATAGATCTTATTTGCTAGGTTAATTTTGAATATAGCATTTTAGTAGTCACCAAGGTGAATTGATAGTGCCAAATAATACCGTTTATTATCCCGTAAACATTTCAGACAAGTTTTTTTTCACTTTGGTCAGTCAAAGCTTTGCTGATAGATCTCTAGTTTGCAGTTAAATTTGATACAGCAATTGTGTAGATACCACAGGTTTGATAGGTGCCCTCAAAAAAATACCTTTTATTATCAGGTATACATTTAGAAGGTGTTTTTTTGAATTTTGGTCAGTATAGATTTGTTGATAGATCTACTTTGCAGTTAAGTTTGAATATAGCAATTTTGTATTCAACCACAGGTGATACTGATAGGTGTCTCAAAAATACCTTTTAATATCCGTAACATTTCAGACAGGTGTTTTTTTCACTTTTGGACTGTCAAGCTTTGTTGATAGAATACTTTGCAGGTTAAACGCTTCGAATCAGAAACTTTGTAGTCACACAGGTTGATAGTGCCAAAATACCTCTTTCTTATCGTTACATTTCGATACGTGTTTTTTCACTTGCGCAGCAGCTGTGTGATAGGCCCCTCATGAGTTAAATTTGAATCCTAGCAACTTTGTAGATCACCACAGGTGTAACTGTTAAGGTGACTAAAAAATCCCTTTTAATTATCCCGTATACATTTCAGACAGGTGTTTTTTTCAATTATTGGGTCCAGTCAGCTCTGTTGATAGTATTACTTTGCAGTTAAAATTGTATACAGATATTAGTAGTCACCAGAGGTCAATTGTAGGTGCCAAAAATACCTTTTATTATACCGTATACACTTTCAGACAGGTGTTTTTTGTCACTTTTGGTAGTCAAGCTTTGTTGATAGATCTACTTTGCAGTTAATTTGAATACAGCATTTTTGTAGTCACCACAGGTGAATTGATAGGTGCAAAAAAAACCTTTTATTATCCTCTGTATTACATTTCAGAAAGGTGTTTCTTTTCATTTTGTCCCGTCAAGCTTGTTGAAAGATATACATTGCTGTTAAAATTTGAAGTCAGGCAAATTTGTATTCACCACAGGTTTGCTAGGTACAAAAACATTCCTTTTTTTCAGTATACATTTAAGTTACGTGTTTTTTTACTTTGCGCACAGGCAGCTATGTTGATAGAGCCACCTTGCAGTTAAATTTGAAATCCAGCAACTTGTAGTCACTCACAGGTGTAGGTTAGGTGCCAAATAAATACCTTCTGTATATCCGTATACATTTCAGAACAGGAGTTTTTTTCACTTTTGGTCCTGTCAAGCTTGTTGATAGATCTTCTTTGCAGTTAAATTTGAATCAGCAACGTTGTAGTCACCACAGGTTGATAGGTGCAAAAAATACTTTTTTATCAGTATACATTTCAGATATCGTGTTTTTTTTCCTTTGGCACAGGCAGCTGTGTTGATAGAGCCACCTTGGCAGTTTAATTTGAATCAGAACTTTGTAGTCACACAGGTATATGATAGGTGGCAAAAAATCCTTTTACTATGCCGTATACATTTCCGACAGGTGTTTTTTTCACTTTTGGTCAGTCAAGCTTTGTGATAGATCATACTTGCAGTTAAATTGAATTACAGCAATTTAGTAGTCACCAGAGCTGAATTGATAGGTGCCAAAAATACCTTTTATTACCCGTATAATTTCAGACAGGTGTTTTTTTCATTTTGGTCATCAAGCTTTGTTTGATAGATCTACTTGCAGTTAAATTTGAATCAGCAATTTTGTAGTCACCACAGGTGTACTGTTATGTGCCAAAAGACTTTTAATATTGTATACTCATTTCAGACAGTGTGTTTTTTTCACTTTTGGTCAGCTAACAAGTTTGTTGATAGATCTACTTTGCAGTTAAATTTGAATACAAACGCAATTTAGTAGTCAACACAGGTGAATTGATAGGTGCCAAAAAAAAAACCTTTTCATTATCCGTCTACATTTCAGACAGGTGTTTCTTTTCATCTTTTGGTAGTCGAGCTTTGTAGATAGATCTACTTTGCAATTAAAATTTGAATACAGCAATTTTGCTATTCACCACAGGTGTACTGATAGGTGCCAAAATACCGTTTAATATCTGTTACATTTTCATGTAGGTGTTTTTTATTTGGCAGTCAAGCATGTTGATAGATCTACTTTGCAGTTAAAATTTGATCCAGAAACTTTTTCGTCACCACAGTTGATAGGTGCCAAAAATACCTTTTCATTATAGTATACCATTTCAGATACGTGTTTTTTCACTTGGCCCAGGCAGCTGTGTTGATAGAGACACCTTGCAGTTAAATTTGAATCCAGCAACTTTATAGTCACCACAGGTGTATGATAGGTGCCAAAATACCATTTAATATCCGTTTACATTTCGAGTTAGGTGTTTTTTTCACTTTTGGTCAGTCAAGCTTTGTTGATAGATCTACTTATGACAGTTAAATTTGAATCCAGCAACTTGTAGTCACTACAGGTTGATTGGTGCAAAAAAATACCTTTTATTATCAGTATACATTTTCCAGATAAGTGTTTTTTTCACTTTGGCGCAGAAGCTGTGTGATAGAGCCATTGACGTTAAATTTGAATCCACGCAAAATATGTAGTCCACCACAGGTTACTGATAGGTGCCAAAAATGCCTTTTTTATACGTATACATTTCAGACAGAGTTTTTTACTTTGGTCAGTCAAGCTTTGTTGATAGTTACTTTGCAGTTAAATTGAATCAGCCAACTTTCTAGGCACCACAGTTGATAGGTGCAACAAACTACCTTTAATATCCGTATTACATTTCAGACAGTGTGTTTTTTTAATTTTGGTCAGTCAAGCTATGTTGATAGATCTACTTTGCCAGTTAAATTTTGTAATACAGCAATTTAGTATGTACCACAGGTGAATGATAGGTGTAGCCAAAAAAATACCTTTTACTATCCCGTAGATCATTTCAGACAGGTGTTTTTTTCACTTTGTGGTCAGTCAAGCTTTGTTGATAGATTACTTTGCAGTTAAATTTGAATCCAGACGGACGTTGTAGTCACCACAGGTTGATAGGTTACAAAAAATACCTTTTATTATCAGTAACACTTTCTGATACGTGTTTTTTTCACTTTGGCACTAGCAGCTGTGCTTGATAGAAGCTCCACCTTGCAGTTAAAATTTGAATCAGGCCACTTTATAGTCTCACCACAGGTGTTGAATGACTCGGTGCAAAATACCTTTTAATACTACGTATACATTTCAGCAGGTTGTTTTTTTCACTTTTGGTCAGTCAGCTTTGTTGATAGATTACTTTGCAGTAAATTTGAAATACAGATATTTTGTAGTCACCAGAGGAGAATTGATAGGTGCCAAAAATACCTTTTATTATCCCGTATACATTTCAGACTTGTGTTTTTTTGTGTTTTGGTTTGTCTAGCTTTGTTGATAGATCTCTCCTTTGCAGTTAAATGTGATTCCACGCATATTTTGTAGTCAACACAGGCTGTACTATTAGGTGCCAAAAACACCTTTTAAATGTCGTATTTCATTTCGAAGGTGTTTTTTTACTTTGGTCGTCAAGCTTGTTGATAGATTACTTTGCAGTTAAATTTGAATCCAGCACACTTGGTAGTCATCACAGGTTGTTAGGTGCCGAAAAAATACCTTTATTATTCAGTATACATTTCAGATACGTGATTTTTTTCAACTTATGGCGCAGGCAGCGTGTTGATAGAGCACCTTTGCAGTTACATTTGATCAGCAACTTGGTAGTCACCAATAAGTGTACTGATTAGGTGGCCAAAAATACACTTTTAATATCCGTAATACATTTCAGACAGGACGTTTTTTTCACTTTTCGGTCAGTCAAGCTTTGTTGATAGATCTACTTTTGCAGTTAAATTTGAATTACGCTATTTAGAGTCACCACAGGGAATTGATAGGTGCCAAAAAACCCCTTTTATTATCCTGTATACATTTCTAACAGGTGTTTTTTTCACTTTTGGTCCGTCAAGCTTTGTTGATAGATCTACTTTGCAGTTAAAGTTGTTTCCAGAAACTTTGTAGTCACCACAGGTTGATAGGTGCCATAAAAATACTTTTATTATACATATAAATTTCAGATAAGTGTTTTTTTCACTTTGGAAGGCAGTGATGTTGATAGAGCCACTTGCAGTTAAATTTGAATCCAGCAAACTCTGTAGTCACCACAGGTGATACTAGATAGGTGCAAAAAATCCTTTTAATATCGTATACATTTCAGACAGGTGTTTTTTCACTTTTGGTCTGTCAAGCAGGGGGTGCCGGGATATTGTTGATAGATCTACTTTTGCAGTTAATTTGAAAACAGCAATATAGTAGTCAACACAGGTGAATTTGATAGGTGCTAAAAATACTTTATTATCCTCAGTATACATTTCAGTCAAGGCTGTTTTTTTCATTTTGGTCAGTCAAGCATTTGTTGATAGATCTACTTTGCAGATTTAATTTGAATCCATCACACTTTTGTAGTAATCACAGGTTGTTAGGTGCCGGAAAAATACCTTTATTATCAGTATACATTTCAGATACGTGGTTTTTTAGCTTTGGCGGCAGGCAGCGTGTTGATAGTTCTATAATATATATAAATGATTTATTATTTTAAAATTTTTATAATTAATATATATTAAAGCCACCTTGCAAGTTAAATTTGAATCCAGCTCAACTTTGTAGTCACCCACAGGATGTTATGATAGGTGCCAAAAATACCTTTATAATAATTGTATACTTTTAGGACAGGTGTTTTCTTTCACTTTTGGTCAGTCAAGCTTTGTTGATAGATCTACTTTGCAGTTAAAAATTTGAATTACAGCAATTTTGTAGTCACCACAGGTGAATTGATTAGGTGCCAAAAATACCTTTTATTATCCCGTATACATTTCTTACAGTTGTTTTTTTCACTTTTGGTCATCAGCTTTGTTATAGATCTACTTGCTGTAATATTTGAATACAGCAATTGTGTAGTCACCACATTTGATTTGATAGGTGCCTTATATTCCTTTTATTATCCGTATACATCTCAGACGGTGTTTTTTTCACTTTTGGTCAGTCAAGCTTGTTGAAGATCACTTTGCTGTTAAATTTGAATACAGCAATTTTGTAGTCACCACAGTGTGAATTGATAGTGCAAAAAATACCTTTTATTATACCGTATACATTTCAAACAGGTTGTTTTTTATTTTGTCAGTCAAGCTTTGTTGATGATTATACTTTGACAGTTAAATTTGAATACAGCAATTTTGTAGTCACCACTGGTGTATTGATAGGTGCAAAAAAAATACCTTTATTATCCAGTATACATTCAGGACAGGTGTTTTTTCACTTATTGGTCAGTCATGCTTTGTGGATAAAACTACTTTGCAGTTAATTTGAATATAGCATTTTGTAGTCACCACAGGTGAATTGATAGGGTGCCAAAAAATACCTTTTATTATCCCGTTAACATTTCAGAAGGTGTTTTTTTCACTTTGGTCAGTCAAGGTTGTTATAAAATATTTTGAGTTAAAATTTGTTTCAGAAATTTTTTGTGTCACCCGGGTGAGATAGGTGCCAAAAAATCCCTTTTTTACCCGTTTAATTTAGACGGTTTTTTTTTTCACTTTTGGTCAGAAAGGTTTGTTGATAGATTACTTTGCATTTAAAATTTTGAAACAGCAATTTTGAGTCCCCGGGAAAATTGATAGGTCCCAAAAAAATACCTTTTATTTTTCTTTTATACTTTAAGAAGGTGTTTTTTTCACTTTGGGGTCAGTAAAGCTTTTTTGTAGATTTTACTTTGCATTTAAAAATTTGAATAAGCAATTTTTGTAGTCCCCACAGGTGAATTGATAGGTCCCAAAAAAACTTTTATTATCCCGTTACATTTCAGACGGGTTTTTTTTTCATTTTGGCGTAAAAGCTTTGTTGAAATTTACTTCATTTTAATTTGAATACGAATTTTTTAGTCACCACAGGTTGATAGGTGCAAAAATCCCCTTTTATTACCCCGTTAATTCAGACGGGGTTTTTTTTTCATTTTGGTCAGTAAAAGCTTTTTTGTAGATCTACTTTGCAGTTAAATTTAAATTACCAATTTTGTGTACCCAGGTGAATTAAGGTGCCAAAAAAACCTTTTATTATCCGTATCATTTCGAAGGTGTTTTTTTTCCCATTTTGGTCAGTAAAACTTTGTTGTAGATCACTTTGCTTTAAAATTTGAATACGCATTTTGTAGTAACCCAGGGTTGATAGGTGCCAAAAATCCCTTTTTTTTCCCCGTATACATTTCAGAAGGTGTTTTTTCACTTTTGGGGGCAAGCTTTTGTTGATAAAAACACTTTGCAGTTAAATTAATTTTAAGCAATTTTTAGTCAC
>JAODAL010079263.1:0-12637 GCA_025379985.1 Phyllomedusa bahiana | reverse complement strand
TGCAGGCGCGTGTAGTGCCCAATACGACAAGTCTGGCTCAGGCACCCCTTTTTCCCGGGTTGTTTTTGCAGATCATACATACGGAAGTGTAGACCCAATACCACAAGTCTGGCTCAGGCACCACCTTTCCCCTGGTCGGTGTTTTTGAGGGTCAAAATCAGGGCAGTGTAAGCCATCCAAGTCTGGCTCAGGCACCCCTTTCCCCTGGTTGGCGTTCTTCTGCAGGTCAACATACGGGCGGTGGGCCAATACCAAAGTCTGGCTAGCACCACCTTCCCCTGGTTGGCTGTTTTAGGTCATAATCAGGGCATGTAGACCCATACCAAAAAGTCTGGCTCAGGCCCCCCACTTTCCCCGGGTTTGGGTGTTCTTCTGCAGGTCATACTACAGGGGCAGGGGAAGACCCAATACCACAAGTCTGGCCAGCACCCCCTTTACCCTGGTCTTTTCTTCTGCAGGTATAATACGGGTCGGGTTTTAGGCCAATACCACAAGTCGGGCTCAGGCCCCCAACCTTTATCCTCGTCTGGCGGTTTCTGCAGTTTACATCAGGGCAGTGTAGAGCCAATAAAAATTTGGCCAGGCACCCCCTTTCCCCTGGTCGGGTGTTTTTGCAGGCATACATACGGGCGTGTAACCAATACAAAAAGTCTGGCTCAGGCACCACCTTTGCCTGGTTGGCTGTCCTTGCAGGTCATACATACAGGGCAGTGTAGAGCCAATACCCGAGTTGGCTCGGCCCACCTTTACCCTGGTCGGCTGTTCTTCTGCAGGTCATCCCTACAGGGCATGTAAGCCAAACCACAGTCTGGCTCAGGCACCTTTTTTTCCCTGGTCTGGCTGTTTTTCGGGTCATACTACGGGGCGTGTAGAGCCAATACAGAGTTGGCTCAGGCACCACCTTTCCCCTGGTTGGTGTTCTTCGGGGTTTTTAAAAACGGCAGTGTAGAGCCAATACCACAAGTCGGTCGGGCACCACTTTAACCCGGTTGGCTGTTCTTCTGCGGGTCAACATAAGGGAGTGTGGAGCCAATACCATAAGTCTGGCTAGGACCCCCTTTTAATTTGGGTCGGCTGTTCTAACCGTTAGGGACCTGGTTTGGCATCAAAACATTCATAGATTTGTCTAATTCTACGAATGTGGTGAACAGCCACCTAACACCCCAAATTTTGGGGGTGCATTAAAAAGTTTGGAGTGCGACTGTTCATACATCTATAGAATAGGACGACAAAACCTTTTTGGAGTAAAGTCGAAAAAAAACTCCCGACCTTTTTTCATAATCCCACCCCAAAGTGTGTTCATGACGTAACTAACCTTTGCATTACTGTGACTATCAGAACCCTGCCATATACCAATCCTGCATGTCGTATCAGTTTTGCCAGGAGTGCTCCAATAAAATAAGAATTTGGGCAACTTCCCAAATCCCAGTTTTTTCGCCCTGATTAACAAATCTCCAAATAACTGAATCTGACCTATACTATTATTCATTGATGTGTATATTGAAAAAAAGGTGTCAAAAATTCACTTACTATTAAATTATTTAAAAATTAAAGGGGGTTTCCAGGATTAGAAAAACATGGCTTTATTCTAGAAACAGCACCACACCTGTCAGCAGATTGTGTGTGTTATTGCAACCCCATTAAAGTGAATGTGGCTGAGCTGCAATACAACACACAACCTTTGGACAGGTGTTTCATTGCTTTTGCAAGACAGCAGCCATGTTATTGTAATCTTGAAAAGCCCCTTTAAGAATACTGTAAGGATGTTTTTTCAAAATTTAATTTTAAAAAGAATAGTGCCAGAACTCTGCTGTGTAAACATACATCATAGCAATCCCAAGGAGTTGGCTTGACTTTAATGCAACTTGTCTGTTATTATAAACCACAATATAGAAGCTTGTGATATTTTTATGAATATCATTAACAATATCCGGGTAACCATGTCATTTTTAGAATTGTACTAACCAATAAAATGCAATGCTCTGGGGATTAACATTGTTTAGCCATTTTCCTTTCAAGAAAATTTTTTCCTAGAGTTTCTCTTCCCCCTTTATTTCATGGCCTGCATAAAAGGACCATCAGGAAAAACTGAAAATCAAAAAGGAAAAAATTTACTTTGGCCTTTGAATATATCATCTGTAAGTAGGTAAAATACAGTAAATTCCTTTAAAGGGGTTGTCTCGCTACAAAGAATAGCTTTTTAAAATTTTAGGGAAAAAAAATAAAAACATTTTTCCCAAAAATATTGTTTGTTCATCTGTTTTTTTCCCTTTAAAGGGGGGTTTTCTCGTACAATGATTGGGTTTTTAAATTTAAAGATCTTTAAAAACAACAGTTTGCAATAAGTTCATTACAAATGTCCCAGATTTTGAGCTAGCCCTGTTGTTTTTTACTACATCAGCTTCTCAAATCTCTTTAGAGGCCCTGTTTGACCTTTCTTACGGGCTGTCATTTGGAATGACTCATCCCCTTTGAAGACAGGTTGAGCAGAGAGCCCCTCCGACAAAATGCTTCTGGTGGGAAGGAGGGGAGGGAGGACTCTGGGTCTGGTCCATGCAGCCGGTTTAAACCCCCTTGGGGTCCTGCTCCCCCTGCTTCTACACAGATGTTTGAAACGTGACCCTGTCTGTTACTATAATCATGAGTGTCTTTGGAATGTGCATACAATACTGTACAGATCAGGCATTGAATATTTATGCCTTCTGTATTGTGAGAATCCTGAGTATAGTAACATTCCCTTGTTGTTGCTGGGAGAGTGGAGACTTGGTAAGCAGGGGATATAGGAAAAACATGCATCCCCTCTGCTCTATTAGCACACCACTTCACCTTCCCCTTTTACACTCATAGACAGCCCTCCCGCAACGGGCCCAGGCAGGCACACACAGGTGAATCTTTGGGGCAAACCCCCCTCCCCCCCCCCCCCCCCTAAGAAGTTACGTAGCTGCTGTTGCGAGGGGGGGGGGGAGGGGGCAGGGGAAAAGACCAAGAACACGCCCCCTCAGTTCAACTTACCAGGGACACTGACAGGCTGAAAGCTCGTAATGAGACAACTCCTTTAAGGAGATACAAGTGAATTTATGATCTCCCTGGCTATTTCAGTTCCCTCAGTAACTGACCTGTAATTATATATAAAAAAAAAAATAAAAAAAAGAAACAGAGAAGGCGCACAATCGTGAATTATGTTAGGACAGGAGTTTATGATAAAATAGCAATTTTGTCACCTCCTCGCTGTGCGTTAAAACCAGGGGCACAACCTCATATCACAAAAGCTCAGGTTTGAGTTTTAACCCGGGCAGTCCGCAGCCCGGGATCCCATTTTTGAAAAAAACCCTGTGGTGAATAGATCAGTCTAAATAGAAAAAACTGGGCAGTAGCGCTCGAGGAAAAAGTGGTCATGACTATTGGGCTGGATCGTGTTAGGTTAATTTTTTTAAAAATTTAATAAAACCATACAAAATATAAATCTATAGCCCTACGCTTTTCGTAGCGAACACCAGGCTTGGTGTTCAGACGAGCTCCAAACCTTAAGGGAACCCCGGCACAAGCAAGTTTTCCCCAAAGAGACCAAAAAAGCACTGCCCAATAAAAAAATCCATGCGGTCTCAGAAGTTCTTGCTGTAATTACTGGGGTTGTTATGTTGTAAAAGCTTTTGTAACACGAATATATCCAGTTTGTGCCCCATCGGAAAACATCAAAATAGAACAACTTGTCATGTAATTCCGGGTTTGTTTTTATTTATCCAGTGCAGTGTAACATCAATAGGGGGATTTACAATTGTCCCCAAAGATTCCGACTGAATGGACTAGACATAGCATCAAAAAAGGTGCCCCTCAACAAGGGGTCGCAAAACCTTCACGGGGGACCAACCTCGGATTTTTAAATTTGACAATCACTCCCATGACAGGGTTCCTCTGATAGTCCCCAAACAAATTCCAGTTGTTAAAAAAAAGAAAACTATATTGGATGTTGTTTAAAAAACCATCCAACCCCAGGGTTTAAATAAGTGGTTGTTTTTGACCGCTAACATACCATAACTTGACAAAGTGTTTTGGGTCTAGATCACATAGCCTGATCATAGTACGCAGCCAGGCAAAAAACACTAAAGCAAATGTCTGTTGGATGCAACCATTTTTTTTTTTTTTTTTTTTGATTTCCCTACATATTATTACTACACAGTAGTCTAGATTTTCCCATATCTCAATATTTTCACCCTGTCAATACATGTTATCATTTTTGGGTTACTCTCCAGTTTTTATATAAAGCACATTCATCTTTAGTTTCAAAAATTTTTGGGAAACAATAAATGCAAATCCTGTTTTTCCCTTTACTCATGTGGAAACTCTAATGTCTTTTAAGCAAATGTACCGTCATCTAATGATATAGTCCATAATAAACCCTTACCCGAATCATCACCTTTTTGGAGTTTTTTGTCTAGATGTGGGACCTCACAGCACCGGTGCGTCCTCTCGTCACACAGTAGTGTTTTTGCATCAAACATTCTTTCCCTTTTGAATACAAAAATTTTTGCTGTACAAAAGTATCTATACCCCGCCATTTAGACAGTTTCAACCTTGCTTAGACATTATACGTAATTTTCTCCCTCCTTCATTTTACAATGTTTCCCCAATCTTCTAAACCCCATACGGGCTTTTTGGGGGGGGGTTCCGCTGTAAACCTAGGGTTTAGGAATGGTATCCTCTGAGGGAACTCGTTCTCCACCTTGCGTCGTCCTTCCCTTGTTCCTCTAAATCTCTTTTTAAAAAATTTTTGGATTCCGTTCAAAGTATGCATAATTTGGGATATGTTTAAGCACATTTAAAAAAGTTCCAAAAATAATGTAACTTCAACAAATTCCGAGTATTACCGACCTAAGGAGCTGACACTCGAAGTTATAAATTAGGTCTATTATAATATATTTATTGAATTTTAATAATTTGTCATATTTTTTTAAATAAACAAAGATTATAAACGTTGCTCTATCAATGTTGACACAAAAAACCTTCCACACAAACTGGGGACCCCTGGTTGCCAGTGAACCCTCGAGTGAGTTTGGCGGGTGTCACTCCAAACCCGTTCTCCTAGCCCGGGAGGAAGGGCCCCGCACATGGGGGTCGGGGATTAGATGTCTCATTTTGATTTTATTACTGTCTGACCTATTTTAAAAGGTCCACTTTGAATCTATTAAAAATGCCCTGAGAAGTGCGGGATTCGGCTACGAAACGCGAGGGTTAAGATTTTTTTTTTTGTTTTGTTTTTATTAATTTTAATAAATTAACCTAACATGATCCAGCCCCAAAAGTCATCTCCTTTACCCTGAGCGCTATGCCCAGTTTTTCTATTTAGAATGTAACCCCGTAAAAAATTCTCCCCCCTGCTGTTTGTTCTTTGTGATAAAGGTGATGATGTCATCACACAGGTCCCTCCGCCTCTGTGCTGCTGGGGAGTAAAAAGCTTGATTTATCTCAAGTAAACACATGTAATTGGGGGGGGGGTTTTGTTTGAGGGATCAGATAAAAAGTCCTGTTAGTAGTTTTAGAAATTTTGAGCAAAAATTATCTAATTAGCAAAATGAAGCACAGGGCGGATTCACCATGGGGTTTTGACATTTCAGTCAGTTTTGAACCGGAAGGACGGTATTTCATTCATGCGCCTATGAAACTCTGTGGGAGAAAATCCTTTAATCCTACAGCCAATGCTCCAGAGAATTTAATAATCTGACACTTATTTCTAGCACAGATCTGCAATGTTGAAAAGTTATAGACCCCGAAAAAAAAAGATTAGCAGAGAACCAATGTGGAAAAGCATCAAATTAAACATTCAGATTCTACACTAACATTTTAGCTTTTGCAACTTCATAAAAGTTTTGTTTCCCTACAAGAAGTAGTTTTATATACTTTTCTATGTCTGATAATCCAGCACATATCAGGTCTCATTGATGCCAGATGAATGAAAACTTATATATATTTACTTTTCTCTTGGATCTATTCAATAACTTCAACTGCATAGAAATTGCTGCAACTTGTAATCAATTCAAGTAAGTCCAAGCACTAAACCTTAAAGGCGTGTTCTCACCAGCCTGCTCTTCACAGTCAGCTTCAGGCTCCCACTTCCTATTTAGGCTGAAATTTCAGCAGTCCTATTTCAAGCTTTGCCTGTTCGAGGGACATTGGTAATGTAGAGGTTTTAACAGCAGATGGCTACAGAGCTCTAAAATGCAATGCCTAAAGTAAAAAACATAAACAATGTACTGTGCTGCTAAAAAGACACAGCAGGGAGTGATGTCATCAACCCAGCCATGGTCCTAAGCTATTGGGAAGCTTGTGTACACAAGCAGGAGAGAAAAACTAATCCAGCTCTAAAAAGAAGCAAAATAAGAATAGCAATGTATTTGGTAATAGTTTTAATTTACTGTTACCTACATGTTGAATGGCAATCAATATGGTAAGAATGCCCCTTTAAGACCTTGAGCTGAAGCAGTGCTTCCTACAACCTCCAAACCATATAGATCAAAAAAGTATTACTCAGAGTTCAATGCATTGATAACGGATCAATCCTTAGGTTTCATAATTTGTAAGGCCGAAAAAAGACAAGACGTCCATCCAATTCAGCCTGTTGTGCTAAGGTGTTGATCCAGAGGAAGGCAAAAACCCCAATGAAGTAGAAGCCAATTGTCCTCATTTTAGGGAAAAATACCTTCCCGACTCCAATCTGGCAATCAGAAAAATCCCTGGATCAATGACCCCTCTCCAGAATCCTAGACACTATAACTTGCTATATTATTATGCTCCAGAAATGCATCCAAACCCTTTTTGAACTCCATTATTGAATTCACCATGACAAGTCCCTCTGGCAGAGAGTTCCACAGTCTCACTGTTTCTTACAGTAAAGAACCCCTTTTCTTTTTTTTTAGGGTAGAAACTTTTCCTTTCCCTCAAGGGGTAGAGAATCCCCCCTTGTTCTAGTACGCCCTGGGTAAAAAATAAATCTTGAGAGAGTTTCTCTATATTGACCTTTGATGTTTTTAAAACTTTATTTTTATGTTCCTCAAAAGGTTTTTTCCCCAAAACAAAATAACCAAATTCTTGCTAAACTTTTGGGTACTGTGTCCCCCAGAAATTTTTATTATTTTTGTTGCCCCCCCTTTGGTCCCCTGTTCAAGCCTACAAAGGGTTTTTCTGTGCCCCTGGTGCCCAAAACTGTCACAAAAATTCCATGTGGGGTCTAACCCAGTGATTTGGTTTAATGGGAGAATAATTTTCCCCCCTTCAGGGTGAATCATCCCGGGCTTTTAATCCCCCCCCAATGACCCTTTATTTCCCCTTGGGAGGGCTGCGGGACCTGGCTGCTACAATTAAGTTTTATGCCAAAGGAAAATTCCCAATTTCCTTTTTCCTTGCCCACTTTTTACCGAGCCCTTTTTATTTAAATAAAATCATGTAAAGGGATTTCTCTTCCCCAAGTGCAAAACCCCTTTTGCATTTTTTCTGTTTTAAACCCCAGGGGCGTTGCTAGGGCCCTTTTAAAAAAACCCGGGGCCGGGCCCCTTTTTTTTTTTCTGGGTTGGGCCCGGGGTTTTCACAAATTTTTTTAAAGTCATTGTGAACTGCGGATGTTTTTTTAAGAGAAAAAAACCTTGTGTTCCTGTAAACCCAATTTTTCTGCAAAAATTCCCCAAAACAGACCCCGTCCCTCTCTCAGCGGGTCACTGTACATTTAAAAAAATCCCCAATGCCCAAATTTTAAATTTTTCCCCAAAATTTCCCCCTTTTCTAGGGTTAATACCCTTTAAAAAGTAAAAAACTTTACAATAAAAAAGGGGGGAGCAAATAAAACCCGGCACAAAGGTGATTGTTACTAAAAACCCCTCTAAAAACCCAAAAGGCCCCAAAAACCATTTATATTTTAAGGCTCAAATAACCCTCCCAGCCCTTTGCCCAAAACGCGCCCCCACATGTGACCCTTTCAGCTTTTAAACGGTTGATTACATTTTACCACCGCCATCCCGTGACCAGTAGTGGTAGACCCCCGTGTAAAACAGACCGTGGGGAAACTTGTAATATTACCCCTTACAGTAAACCAGATGGGGGTGATACTAGTTGTATGTAGACTCTGCAAAAAATTTATGTGTTTTAAAACCTGCATTTTACTTTTTGTAAATTTTTCCCCGAGGGACGCCTTTTCGGGATCAGGTCGTTCATTTTCCCTTTTCTTCTCCATCCGGTTCACCCCCTTCATGTGATTGCCCCCGGGCCAATACTTGTCCCGGGAAAATTTGGACAAAAATATCTTAGAACCCTTTCAATTTCCAGCAACCCCTTTAAATTATAGTTTTGAAAGCCCCCACAGTTGGGTTTTATAAAAAAGGGGCATTTAAAAGAAAAGTTTTAGGGGGTTTCCAGGCAGGTATAGGGGGCCACAGGCAGTTTTTAGGGGGGAACAGGGTTTATAGGGGGGCCCCAGGCGGTAATAGGGGCACAGGAAGGTTTATGGGGGCCCACTGAGGCGTATATAGGGGCCACAGGCGGGTTTATAGGGGGGCCCAAAGGCCCAATTTTAAAATAGGGGCCCCTGAGGGTTAGGGGGCCATGGGCCCATTTATATGGGGGCACTGATGGGCAGTTTTATGGGGGCCCAACAAAAAGGGGTTTTATAGGGCACTGGACATTTATATAGGGGCCCCAAAAAGGGAAGGTTTTCAGGGGAAATAAAGGCAGTTTTGGGGGGGGCATGAGGCAGTTTTAGGGGGACATGGGGCAGTATAGGGGGGCCACAGGCGGGCCCATAAGGGGGGCCCGGGCAGGCGCAATTTGGGGGGCCCAGGTGGGGCATTTTTGGGGGGCCCAACAGGCAGGCATTATGGGGGGCCAAAAGGCGGGGATATGGGGGCCCCACAGGCGGGGATTTATAGGGGCCCCAGGCAGGCATTATAAGGGCCCCAGGGGGCCCAATTATGGGGCACAGCTGGGTTTTGGGGGGCCCCAGGGGCAGTATTTTGGGGCCCAACGGACCCAAAATTATAGGGGCCTGGGCAGGGATAGGGGGGGGCCCACAGGCATTTGGTAAGGGGCCCCCACAGACGGGGGTTTAGGGGGGCCACAGGCAGGATTATAGGGGCACAGGCAGGGGATAGGGGGCCCACAGACAGGGGTGGGGGGCCACAGGCAGGCATTATGGGGGCCCACTGAGGGGGTTTAAACGCTTTAAAAAAAACAAAAAGTAATCCCTCACCTTAATTTCCCCAGGGTGGGGGCCCCCGCCCCTTTTTTGTCCTCTTCAGCGCGGGGCTCCTCTAAAAAAAGACCCTCGGGCGCGAAGGGCCCTTTAGGGACGCGCTGTTGCGCCGGGACAGGCAGCGCCGCGATGACTTTTTCCCCCTTCATCGCGCCCGTGGGTGAGGCGCACGGGGCCGCGGGGGGTTTCCCCCGGGCGTTTGTGGGGGCCCCGGGGGCCCGCTGTGTGGTCTGCGGGTCCGGGACACTGTCGGGCGGGGCAGGGGGGGCCGCTCGCTCTCTGTTTCCGCAAAGAAGCCCGCGGCTGTGTGTCCCTTTCCAAAGGGGACGCACATGCAGTAAAGGGCCGTCGGTGTTCCAAGCCACGGCAGCGGCCTGGAGCCCGGGGGGGACCGGGGCACGGGGTTGTTTTTTTTCGGGGCCCGAGCCCCAAATTTAAAACCCCCCTAGGGGACCCCCCTGGTTAAAACCTCATCTGCCTTTTTCCATCCCCAAGGCCCCCCAATTTCCCAGACCCTTTTTTGTAAAAACCCACATTACCCTTTTCATTGGGGGTTAAATTACTTTACAGAGCTTAGTAATGTCTGCAAAGATCGATATTCTACTGCGTACTCCCTGTGTAAGATCATTAATGAAAATGTTCAAGAGGATAGGGCCCAATACTGACCCTTGTGGTACCGCACTAGTAACAGCGATCCAGTCTGAGTATGTACCGTTAATTACTACCCTTTGTTTTCCATCATTGAGCCAGTTGCTTACCCACTTGCACACATTTTCCCCCAGTCCAAGGATTCTCATTTTACTTACCAACCTTTTATGTGGAACAGTATCAAATGCTTTAGAAAAATCTAGATATATGACATCCAGTGCCTCACCCCGATCCAGTCTAGCACTGACTCATAGAAGCTGATGAGATTAGTCTGACAGGACCGATCCTTCAGGAACCCATGCTGGACGGGTTATAATTTATTTTCAGTGAGATACTCCAGGATAGCATCTCTGAGAAAACCTTCAAACATTTTACCCACAACAGAGGTTACGCTTACCGGCCTATAGTTTCCTGGATCACTTTTTGACCCCTTATATTCGAGAGCAGCAGATACGATGTAAACTTTATACAGCTATCCTATACAATACAAACCCATTTATATAAATGCAATCAGCATTTAGTTGCAGACATATCTGCAGAGAAGAAGCAGTGTGTGACTAACACTTTGCAAGTCTAAGGTTTTTTTAATCTTCTTGTTTCAGTTCTGCGGCTTTTAGCTAAATGTCCAGATTGGATGTTTGCCTTATTTACTGATCATATACAGTTTCTGCATCAAACACAAAGACAAGGTAGACCACGTTTTTGTGTCCAAAGGCTACATGTTCAGTAAATAGGGCAAACATTCAGCCCAATTCAAAAGGTTCAAAAAGCCTCCAGCACCGAAAAATAATTAACACATATCCTTTAATCCATGTTACATTAAAAAAGTTCGGGGTTCTCTTAAACCCATCGGGAGGGTTTTCAAGCAAAAAATGCTCTTACTCGAAAGACTGTTTGGTTGGGAAAACCCCAGAACTTATTTTAATGTAAAATGGATTAAAGGATATGTGTTTTTATTTTTCAGTGTGGAGGCTTTTTGAACCTTTTGAATTTTGCTTTTTGGGGCATTCCCTGTGTCGGGACGGAGTCCCCCAAGGTACTTTTTGGGAAACATTCGGGGGGAATCCCCCTTGAGATTTCGACGAGTGGGGGAGCACAAATGTTTCTTTTTTTGTTTTGTAAAAACATACCCCATTTTGGGCCCTTTTTTTTGCGCTATAGAATGCTATGTTCCGTTTTTCGGGATACTTTTCTCCGGTTTTTCCCTAGGTACCAAAAAACGCTATGTGAATGGGCATTGACTTCGAAAAAATTTGGATTTGAACTACCTAAATTCAACTTGTGCCCATTTTTAAGGAAACATACATTATTGATAAATGTTTCCCAAATTGTGTATAGTTAAAAAAATTCCTTTTTCATCTTTCCCCAAAGTGTTTTTTTAGTAGTGCCCATTGTTAAGGCCTTTGGGACCTCCAATAAAACCACTTCAGCAGCTTCTTTTGGGGTTTCTGTTTAGGAAATTGATGCTGAACCAGATTTACTCTATTGGATTTTTTTGTTTCGCCCAGCCCTGGCTGGATGATTTTGTCCTGTGTTTGAAAAGATGACGGGCCAAGTTGAAAAAATTACTTTTTGAATAGTTTTTGGAAATTTGTTCCACGGCTCCTAGGATCTTCAGTTGTAGATCAACAGGGCTTTTGCCCTTTTTATAAAGGGGGCACGGGTCAGGATACAACTACTTTGGGAAAACATGTTTTAAAATTTGGCAGGGGCCTCAAACCAGCCCATATTTCCCTAAAGTGGGTTTTTATTTGGTTTTAGAAATTCCTACAGTTTTTTTTAAAAAGGTTTTCACACACAGGGGGGGGACGGGGCCCCACAGGGGAGTAGGTGAAAAAACCCCGGTGGGCCAGGAAAGGGTTTTAGACCTGAATTGTTTTGTTTTTTTAAAGGTTTTGGGTCGCACTACAAGGATTGCTTTTTATTTTTAAAGACCCTTGAAAAAACAATGTATTTTTGAAATTTTAGCCCATTTAATCTGTCCTCCTCCCAAAATTTCCTAGATACCCCCTTCTTGTATGGGGGGCATCAGCTATTCAGGTCGTTATAGCTACGGGAACTGTTCAATATTCCCAATGATAGGCTGCCAGCAGGGGTTGCTATAGCTCAGACCTGCTTCTGTTTGCAGCCATAGAAGCCAGTAAACACGCTCCTGAATTCAAAATAAAACCAAAACCCCGGGGATGAGGTAAGATGAATCAATGTAGTGAAAAAAAAAACCCTTTAACAAAAAATTAAAACATTTTGGAAAAGGCAGAAAAAAAGAGAAAGAGAGGAAAAAAGCAAAAAGGCCAAAACCAAAAGGGGCATGTATAGTTTTTAAAAGTAGTGAAAGGGTAGGCCCCCTAAAAAAAAACCCCAACCGGTGAGCCAGAAAAACACCTTCCCCTGGTGGGCCCCTAGAGTAAAAAATCCTTTGGGGGCCCCTAGGCACTCCGTCCAAATTGGTCACACAGCCAATCAAAAATTTGTGGCGCATTTTTAAAAGTGCCATGTTTGGTCGCCAGAAATGGTAAAAAGCCCAGGGACAAAAACTCCTCACAGACAGCTGTGGCCATGCTAAAAAAAACTTCTTATTGCTATAGTCAAAAATATACCAATTTTTTTCAAAATTTTATACCTTTTCAAGTAATTTAAAAAACTAACTTTTAAAATTATAAAACTATACAAATGAAATAAAAATTTTTTATGTAATATACAAAATACAGAAATATAACATTTAAAAAACCAATACAGTTTTTATGATAAATCCTGTTT
>JAODAL010079262.1:0-12638 GCA_025379985.1 Phyllomedusa bahiana | reverse complement strand
AAAAAAATAGATTTATGGGCAGGTGTTGGCACAAGCGTACAATAGGGGTTTTTTATTTTTTTTTTTTATTTTTTTTTGGGGCGATTGGCGTTTGTAAAGGGGAAAAAAGTGCGGTTACGTATTTTTATTTTTTTTTTGTTTTTGTGTTTTATTGTTTGTTTTTTTTTACTTTTTTTTCCTTTCACATTTTTATTTTCTTTTCCCAAGGGTTTTGAATGAGAGATCTTTGATCTTCATTCAATAGGTTCGTACATAGCTTGTTGCTTGTGGTTTCCATGAAATGTCAGTCACGATGGGGAATGCACAGGGACGGCCGGGACGTGAGTCACAGAAACCGGAAGGGCTTTCTCTGCCTTCCGTGCTGTTGTCAGGGGCAGGAGCTCCCGGATCGCCCGAGCGTTTCTCCTCTGCGTTCCCTTAGTTATTGCCCCCGATAATGCGTAATTAAAGGGGGTTTAACCGGCCCCCCCGGGCGATCGGGGGTCGGGGACGGGGGGGGGGGTTGGGGTGTCGCTGAAATATCAGGCACCCCGCGGGATGTGCAAACTCTGCTTTAGATTTCGGCGATCCTCAGGAGTATCCATACGCCCAGGTGCGTAAACCCAACGCCCTGGGTATGGTAGCCCAAGGTGTAAAGGGGGTTTTTAAAGTGGTCAATAGTGATAATCAGAAGTCTGTCTAGTTTTTCAATTTTGTTTTATTGCTCTTATATAATATAGGTGATGTTTTGTAGGGTTTTTTTTTTTGTTGGTGATCTTCTCTTTTGTTGTGACTTCAATATTTTTTTTCTGTTGTTTTTTTCACTTAAAAATCCCCTTAGTTCTGCACCCCTATATCCCAGAACATGACCCAGTTCATTTAGTTTTAAAATTACAAACTAGTATATTAAAAGTGAATTTCACAGACTTTCACAATATCAAAAGTTGCTGGTGCTGGAAAGAAACTATTCTGTAAGTCTTAAATGGCATTAAGTGATGGAGAACACTGAACAACCCCGTCCGCAGAATCAATCTCTTTCTATGCTGCGCGCCTCTTTTCCCTTGGAGCAGAGGTCATACTGAACGAGGGCACTTAAATAGTATTAGATAATTAAATGAGGGGCTGTGTGGCCCAAATTATGTCAGTTTTTCTTATTTAATGTTATTTTCTTTTTTAGCTCCTTTTCTTTTGGCCATATTCCCCTAAACACCCTTTTTCTGGTATCCATAATTTTTTTTCTTTATCTCTTTGGGCGCAATCTTCATTTTTCTTGAGGCCTGAAAACTGAATATGCAAATTTTTGGGAAACATTAATTTATAAGATGCTGTTAAGGATTTGTTTCCTATATAAGCCTACTCCTAATAAACTAAATAAGTTGCAGAAAGAAAGGAGTTGCTAACACCTAGCCGTGCTCTGTCCATATAAAGACGCATGTGAAAGGGTTTTTGGTAATAGTAGAGCAGATTCATAAATCAGGCGCATTCTATACTAATATAATGCGCATGCTATTTGGCGTTTACTCGCCTATAACGTCTCAGCAATAGGTTAAAGGAAAAGCTTGATGTTGGTCTCATCTCTTTAAAAACAGTTTGACAATAACCTTGTGACTTGCCCAGGTGATGTTAATTTAACTGCAGACGGGCAGTAATGTTCTTTCTGGAGAACAGCAGCTTTTTCCTTGCAATTCTTTCTTGCACACTATTATTATTCGGTGTCCTAAAGGTGGACTCATGAACATTAAAGGGGTTGTCTCACCACGCTGTTTCACAAAGCGGCTTTCATTCATGTATTCTGTCTCTTCCTGGTCAGGTTATGGGTGATTAGCATGTCAGCTCTGTATTCAAAGGTCTGATATCTACTTATTATATTTATTTGAAATAATTTCAAATTTCTAAAGTCCAGAGAAGCTTCAGAGCTAAAGTAAACAAAAGTAATTAGTCTCCTTTATAAGATCAGATAACACTCAAGCTCTCAAGCACCAGCAGTTCTGTGTGCCAACCTGTGTGATGTCATCCCTCCTATCAAGATAAGACAAACAGAAGTGGAAAGCAGGGCAGTGAACTAGAGAAACCTGAGTGCACTCAGAGCTGATAAAATCACTTTCATCTCCTCAGCAAAGAAAAATAAACAAGGCAATATATTTGGAAAAAGTCTTCATTTACTGTTTCCTACATGTTGAAAGCTGATCTGTGTAGTGAGACAACCCCTTTAAGATTCAATAATGTGAAAAAGGTCTTTAGTTGCTTAGAGGTTACCTTGGGTTCCTTTGACACCTATTATATGGCTTCTTCTTGTTGGTTGACCATTCCTGGAGTGGTTAAAAATGGTCTTGAACTTCCTCTATTTGTATAAAATCTGTTTAATTGTCAGGGACCGGTCAGGGACACACACACACAGCCAAGTGGGCCCCTGACTTGATCCACCCCCGTCCCTCCTTTTTGGGGGAACCCCGTCCAAATGGCCGGCCCCCAACGGAAAAGGGTGATGGCTGCACTGACTAGGGAACAAAACAGGAAAACAGACACAGAAAAATACGTAGGGGGCGGTCCAGTCAGAACGTACGGTCGGAGGTTGGAGCGTGAGACAAAGAGGATAAACGAGTCCAAACCCAAAGGGTCAATCAGACAGGGCAGCATACCAAACATGAGGAGAGGAGTGTCCGGTAACGCAGGGTCGAATAAAAAAAAGGCAAATGCAAAGTAAGGCTAGCTCCCAAGCAAAAGAACTTTTTGAAGGCCAGGGGATGGTGAAGGCATTTTAAATAGGTGAGCAGCAGACGAACGGGTTGTTGGTGGAAGAAAAATAAGCTAGATGGGAAAACAAGGCTGTCAGTCAAGGAGGAACACTGGTTAACTGAAGAGTGTGGGGTTTCTTGGCCCGGGCTTTTGGCCGGGAATCAAATTCCCCTTTCAGGGAAAAAAAGGACATTCACATAGTGAATAAGAAGACAAAGTATTCATTAAAAACCTGTTTTAGTCTACGGCCCCGGGGCCAGCGACGAACCAAAAGCGGGGGGGCTTTGCCAGGCACAATCATAATTATTGTGGAGGGGGAGTAAAAATTTTTAGGAGGGTATTCTAACCTTTCCAATCAAATGAGAATGGCAGCTCTTATTCTAATGTCCTCAGAAATCTTTTTTGTTCTAGCAATAATACTTGTTTTGTTTGCAAAATTCTAGAATTTAAATTGTTTGAAAAGATGGACTTCGAAAATCCTGTTTTCCCTTTAAAAAAAACTGAAATACTACAAGTTTTTTCTTCCCCTTGATAGAAAACAACGATGGTCTCCAAAAAAATTATAAAAGGGGGAAAGTTCACAAATTAAATGGGGTGTTCCCCTATATATGTGTGGTATAGAAAAAATTAGTCTTCCCGGGGTTTTCAAGGAAACCTCAGCACACCGTGGGCTTTTCCCTCTGTTTTTCCTTCGCTGACGTAGTCACTTTGAATGAGGCACTAGGGGGGTTTTTCATTTTTCAAACCCGGCAGCTTGGTCCCAGTTGACTGTGCTTTAACCCAACTGTAATACAGCTAAAATTATGGTTATTATTTTGCTTTTCTTGTTGGCCCCACACGATGTCGGACATGGAATACTTTGGGGAAAAATTTATTTCTTTTTGGGGACCCGGTCCCTTTCCAAGGGTTAGGAGGGTTTCCTTCAACCCTTTTTTAAGAAACTTAGTGTCATTTGGGGGGGTTAAACCCGGTTTTTGGCAAAACCTTTTTTATAAAACCTCGTCAAAAAAATGAGTTTTAGAAAAACTTTTAACGGGGGTTTTTGGTTGGGGGTGTGGGGGTTTTAACAGCATTTTTTTAAATTTTTTCTATTTCTGTTCCCTTCTACAAAGACAAAAATGGAAAAAGTTTTAAAACTAAAAACAAGGCATTTATTTTTTCAAAAAGTGGGGAAAGTATTAAAACCTTGACCCCCAAACAACTTTAGGGGAAAGAAAAAAAGGTGGGGTTCTTTTAATAAGAAGGCGTCCCCCAAAAAACTTTTTGGGGGGCCCCCTCAAATTTGTTTCACGGTTTCCCCGGAAAAAAGGTGCATTTTTTCTGGAAGGTTTTTTTTTTTTTGGAAAAACGCTTTTAATGAAATGCCCCCTGCGATTTTTCCCAAATTTTTTTTCCTTTTTTTTGCCCAACCCGAAAACTCCCAGGGTGTTGGGAGGGGGGAAAAAAGAGGTTTAGGGTGTTTTAAGGTGGGTTTGGTTTTGTGGAATGGTTGGGGATTTTGGTTGGAAGGCCAAAACCCCGGAGGGTAAAGGGGGAAGGGGAAAAGGCCCAAAAGGGACGGAAAAATTTGTTTTTTGTGGGGTGGGGGAGAGAACAAGGAGATTTTGGGAGGTTTTGGAAAAAGGGCCCTTTTTGGAAAAATTTTTTGCACCAAAAAGTGGGGGGCCCGGGGAGGGGGGGGAAAGGGGAAAAGTTTGACGGGGTTTTTGGTTTCCCGGTTTGACACGATAGGATTTTGGAAAAGGGGTTGGGGGGTTTTTTTTAATTGGTTTGGGTTTGGTGGAAAATTTTTTTTTAAAAAGGGGGGGGGGGGGGCTTTTTTGGGGGCTAGAAGAAGTGCGAAAGTGTTCCCGGGGGAGGGGAAAAGGTGCAAATTAAAATTAAAGGGGGGGGGAAAAAGGGGGGGGGGAAAACGGTTTTTTTAAAAAAAAGTTTTAAATTGGAAGGGGGGGTGTTGGCGGATGTTTTGGGGGAAAGGCCTTTGGTTCCCTCCGGGTTTTCCGGGTTTGCGTTCCTTTGTTAAAAGGGTTACTTTTTTTTTTTTCTTTTTTCCCCAAAAATTTTTTTTTTTTTTCCCCAAATTTTTTTTAAACCTTTTTTTTCCCTTTTTTTTTTTTTGGGTTTTTATTTTTTCTTTTTTTATTTTTTTTTCTTCTCCTTTTTTTTCTCTTATTTTTTTTTTTTTTTTTTTTTTTTTTTTTTTTTTTTCCCTTTATTTTAGTTTTTTGTTTTTTTGTTTTTTTTCAAAAAAATTTTTTTTTTTCCCTTTTTCGGTTTTTTCCCTTTCTTTTTTTTTTTTTTTTTTAAATTTTTTCTCAAAATTTTTCAAAAATTTTCCCTTTTTTTTTTTAAATTTTTTTTCCCTTTTCCTTTTTGTTATTTATTTTTAAATTTTTTTTTTTTTTAAAACCTTTTTTTTTCCTTTTTTTTTTTTTTTTTGACCCCTTAAATTCTTTTTTTTTTTTTTTTTCCTAACCCAAGTTATTCTTTTCTTTTTTAAACCCTCTTTTAATTCTTTTTTTTTTTTTTTTTTTTTTCCCTTTTTTTTTTTTTTACTAAAAAAAAAAACCCTTTTCCCTATTTTATGGTAATTTTTTTTTTTTTTCCCCCTTATTAATTTTTTTGGGCCCTTTTATTTTTTTTTTTCTTTTTTTATCTTTATTTTCTTTCTTTTTATTTTATTTTTTTTTAACCCTTTTAAAACCCCCTTTTTTTTTTTTTTCCCTTACTTTTTTTTTTTTTTATTCCCCCCTTATTTTTTATTTTTTTTTTTCCCCCAAAACCCTTTTTAAATTTTTTTTTTTTTTTTTTCCTTTCCCCCTTTTTTCCCCCTTCCCCAATTTTTTTTTAATTTCCTTTTTTTCCCTTTTTTTCCTTCTTTCCCCTTTATTTTTTCCACAACCTTTTTTTTTTTTTTTTTTCTTTTTCTCCCCTTTTTAAATTTGGAAAAAAAATAAACGCTTTTTTTTGGAATTTTTTTTAAACCGCAATGTTTTTTTATCTTTTAAAAAACCCTCTTTAAAAAAATTTTATAAAAATTTTAATATTTTTTTTGTTTTCCTTTTTTTTGGGGAAAATTTTTAAATTAGAAAAAAAACCTTATTTTAAAAGACTTTTTTTAACGAATCCCTTGTGTCTGCTGCGGGGCCTGGAATACATTAGAACATTTTTTCAATCTTTTTTTTTTGTTTTTTTTTGTTTTATTTAAACCTTATTCTTTTTGTTTGACAAGATTTTATGTTTAACCTAAAAAGGGTTTATGTGATGTGCACAATAGAAGGGAATAGCAGTCGCCGCAAGTGTCTCTGTCTTCTAAAAGCGCAGCATTAGGAGTATGTGCCCGCTGATTGCTTTTACTGCAGCACATTGCAGAATTTTTTTGTTGCTGCAGTAACTCTAATGGGGGGACATTTCAGGGGGGGCTACACATAAAAATCAATGAAGTGGGCCCCTAAGGATAAAATTTTTTTTTAATATGATCAATTTTTTTTAGTGTGTCAAAAATTTTTCTTTTTAGGCAATAATTTTTTGAGCCTTAAGGGGTGGTTAGGTTGGATTCTAGAGTTAGGCTCAGATTTAGCTGTATTAAAATCACGTAACATACAATTATTGCATGGCTCAGTCAGTGGATCCCAAAGGGTTTATATGTATGTGTGTTGTGTGTTACTACATGGCTATTTGGTAAGCCACAACATAAGCAATGCATAGTGTGTGTGTGTGTTTATTGCATCACTCGAAGCCAAAACCAAACAGAAATGTAGGGGTTTTCCTCACCGTCCACTTTATTAGGGAACCTGCTAGTAAAGGGTTGGACCCCCCCGGTTTAGATTGGTGACTGTGGAGGCCCTTTTTGAGTACAGTGAAATCATTTTTCATGTTAAGAAAAAAAGTTGAGATGATTCCAGTTTATGACATGGGCATTATCCGCTGAAAGTGCATCAGTGTTTTGGGTAATTGTGGTCATAAAGGGGTGGACATGGTCAGCAACAATACCAGGTAGGCTGTGGGTTGCAACGAGCTAAAAAGGTACCAAGGGGCCCAAAGAGTGCCAAAAAAATTTCCCACACCATGACCCACCCCACCAGCCTGAACCGTTTATACAAGGAGGGGTAAGCTTTCTGTTGTTGACGCCAAAAATTTGCCCTACCTCCGAAGTGCAGCAGAAATCGAGGATCATAGACCCGGCAACGTTTTTCCAATTTTACTGTCAATTTTGATGAGCTTGGGCAAATTTTGGAGGGCCCCAGTTTCCCCGTTTTTTAGCTGAAAAAAGTGGCACCCGGTGTGGTTTCTGCTGCGTAGCCCATTGCCCCAAAGTTCGCCGTACTGTGGTTTTGAGATTCTCTTTGCCTACCCTTTGGGTTTTAAAGGGTGGCTATTTGAGCCTGTTGCCTTTTATCAGCTGAACCGTCTGCCCTTTTTCCTTTTCCTCTGGCATCAACAAGGGTTTCCCCCCCACAGGCTGCCCCTCATGGGTGTTTTTTCTTTTTCGGCCATTCTCTGGAAAAACCCCAGAGATGGTTTTGCGTGAAAATCCGGAGATCAGCAGTTTCTGAAATATCAGACCCCGCCCCTTTTGGCACCAACAATTTCCCCCGTTCAAAACACCCCAAACCCTTTCTTCCCCTACTGATGCTCGGGTTTTAACGAGGAGATTGTCTTTACCTGTTTCATGCCTAAATGCATGAGTTGCCGATGTGATTGGTGATTAGAAAATAAGTGTTAACGAGCAGTTGGAAGGTTACTAATAAAAAATGGCCCGGGGATTATGTGTGTGTGTTTTAGCACGGCCCCCTGTTATTTCAGTAAGTCGAATCTACAGTCTTCCCTTTGGTGTATGCAAAAATTTTGTGTGCATGTGTAGTTTGTGTATTATTTTGCCCCCATTCATTTTAAAAGGCATTAAAAATTCTTACTGTATGTTTGTGTATTGCGTTATTCACAGTGTGTATGTAAGCCAAACATACAGCAATGTTAGTTGTGTGTGTTATTGCACAGCCCTTTTCGAAAGTAAGAAAATACAGCCATAATTTTGTGTGTATACAATAAATTGTCTGTGCAAATGTAGTGTGTTTTTCATGGCTCTGTATTAAGTCATAACCATACAACAAAGCATACTGTAAGTTTATGTGTAATCAGTAAACAGAATTATAGAGCCATATATGTGGTGCACATTTATTAATATGTCTAAACTTAGACAGGAAAATAAAAAACACAAAAAGGCCCAACCCCCAAAAATTCCCCCTTTCACACCCTTTCAGGGGGAAGGGGCCAAAGGCTGGGAAAACAATTAAAGCAACTGTGCTCTTTGCTCGGGGTCCCGTTTGGGGGCCCCCCATCCCCCAAAATTTTAATTTTCCCCCCGGGGGTGGGTTTTCTGCAGAAAAGGCCGTTTTTAAAAAACGCCCGAAGGGCCCGCTGAGCGCCGGCTTTGGTTTTTTAAAAAAGGGGGGGACCGGGCACTCGGGGGGGGGAGGGTTTCCCCTTTTTCCCCAGAGGGGGGGAAAGGGGAATGTGAGTTTAAGTTTTTTTATTTTAACCCCTTTGGATCAGCCGGGGGCCGGCCGGGGAAATTTTTTTTTTTTGGGAAAGGGGGTTTTGGCCCATTTTTTTTCTTTTTTTTAAAAGGGGGCGCAGAAAAACCTGTTCAGAAAACAGCCCCCTTGTCTATCCTATCCTCCCCGGGGGTTAAAAAGGTTTCGGAAGGGGTCATTTTTTGGGGGGCCCGGGCAAGGCGGCGGTTTTTTTAGGTTTTTCCTGGCGGAGGGGAAAAAAGGGGCCCGGTAATTTTTTTTTTTTTTAAGCTAAAAAAGGCAAAAAAGGTTTAAAAACCTTTTTAAATTGGGGGGTTCCCCCACCAAACCTTTCGAGTCGCCCGGGGGGCTGGAATTTGGGTTTATTAAAAAAAAAAACCCCCCCCCCCCCCCCCCCCCCCCTTTTTATCTTTAAAAATAAATTTCCCCCCCCAAACCCCCCCCCCCCCCCCCTTTTTCCCCCCTTTGGTTAAAAAAACCCAAAAAATTAGACCCTTTTTAAAAAAAATTTTTGGCCAAATTATATATCAATAAAAAAAACATAAATCCCCTTCCCTAAAACCCCCCCAACCCCCCTTTGACTGAGGGGGGGCCATTTTGTTAGGGGGGCGAAAGCCCGGGAAAAAGGGGGTCTTGAAAAACAATAATTTTTTTTGCTTTTAAGGGGCGAAAATTTTTTCCAGAAAAAGGGGCGGGAAAAAAAAACCCTTTTCAATTAATTTTCGGGCTAACCCACTTTTTTTCCCAAAAAAGTTGGGGGTTTTCCCTTTTTTAATGGCTTCTAATTTCTTTTGGGCCCCCCTTAAAGGGCTCCCTGCCTTTCAAAAAAAAGAGGCCGGAAACAATTTCCTTGTACAGCTAGAGCTCCTCAGTGACACGCAGTGCTTTAAACAGAAAAACAGCAGAATTTGTCCCTAGGCCTAATGCTGCTGCGTGTAAACATAGAAGGGGACGGATCTGTGCCGGGATGAGTTCATAGAAGACTGGATTAAAACTGTAACAAACCTCCAGCTGGAGGGGAAAAAAAGATCAGTGCTTGAGTTCATAGAAGACTGTCTAGACTGAATGCGGGCCCTGTGGAATATAAACATCTCTTGCAAATAAGCTGCATAGGGAGAGGACAGGACATGTGGACTCAGACAGAGAGGGGGAAAAAATATTGCTGGGGCAGCATGAACAGTGAAGGGGGAGGATGGTCATCCCCCTTCAGAAAAGAAACCCCCAGCTAGGAGGAAAAGGAAACTGAGAAAATCAAACTTTTTAAGAAAAAAAAAGCCGAAAATGATGAAGGAACATCCCCCTTTTTAACCCTTCTACCCCCCTTCCAGATTTTGTTATGTGGCCTAGTGCAACCAAAATACAACCCCCACCCACCTACAAAAAACCCCAACCTTTTTTAAAATTCATAACATCTCCCCCACTAGTATCAGTTATAACCCCCAAACTCACCAATAAACCCCTGGGGTTTGTACGAGGTGGCCCCAGAATGGAGGAGAAGTGAGGATTTTTAAAATGTTGTGTGGTAAATTCTACAAGGAGGTCATCATGGGGTCTTGGGCCAGTTTGGACAAGGAAAAGGGGAAAATGAAAAAATCCTGAGGAAACATCAACTGTGGTCATGGGGTAACTGTACGCAAAATTTACAGTATATGTTTGCAGAGCCTGCTACAATGGTTTTTTAGCACTATACAGTCATGTTGGCAGGTATATATGTATCAGAGTGCCTGTGACATTTGGCTTTTTTTTTTCTTTTTCAAAGGCTTTATGGTGAAAAAAAAAGGGGATGATAGCAAAAAATAATTACAGTAAAAGCAATATGTTTGGACATGTAAATGAAAATCAGGTCACTTAAGATCCACACTTTAAACAAACAAGGAGCAAATATAGAAATAGCCTTTGTTACATTGATGAGAAGCGGTAAGTAAGGAAAAATAAAAATGATTTATCATTTTCAAAGCCTAAACAAGAAAGAAACAAAAAGCATATAACCCTTCAACATACTGTAGAGGGTGGTTCCGCTCCTCGGCCCACGGTTTCCGCGGGGTCGGTGCCGCCACTGGCCCTGGGGGCGAGCTTTGGGTCGGGCCCGGAGACTCACCCCGACCCCGTTTTTGTCACGTCTGCGCCCCTCGCGGCCCGAGGTTGCTGACCTCAGCCGCCACTGCGAAGCCACGTCGCGTCAGGAGGTAGCGACCTGTAGAATCCCACCGCAGCAAGTCCCATACCGCTTTGCCGGCGGGCTATGGTGAAAACCGGACCTACTTAGACTCTGATCCCTGGCGCGGTTGATTTTGCCATCGCTTACGTTACAGTTAGATCACAGGCCTCTGGATCCCCGCCAAGTTGCCCGCCAAAGTCTTTGCGGATCTTCACGACAATTGTTCACCCCAACAGTGTAGCACGATCGCGCACAAGCACAGCAATTGGGTCAGCTGTCCTCCGATGATGTGTCAACTCCTGGCATCCCTGGCAGCAGCATCTGCCTCTTCGCCGGTGATTCAACACCCCCGCCGTCCGCTGGCAACCGTGGACCCGAAGGCTTAGCCTCCCTTAACTTCCAAGTTCGACAGGGATCGAGCTCTTTGCCAGGAGGATTTATTACGCAGTGCTCCATGCACGTGGGAGCTGATGGCCCGACCAGTTTCCCACTGAAAGGTCAAATGGGTGGCGTTGTGGTGAGCCCTGCTATCCGGAAAGATATTCTTTGGAGCAGGAATGGACCCTGTGGACCGCAGAACCTACAGGTTTTCCTCACTAAATTCAGCGCGATGCGAGCGAGCCTGCGCGAGTGTCTCTGCGGAGACGGGCGCTATTGAATCTACACCAGAGCGGACTCCCCCTTAGGAGAATTATGCGGTACGAATTCCGCATGCCTAGCCTCCGAGCTGTCGTGGAATGAAGCCACGCTCTCTGCGCCCCAATTCAAGAAGGGACCTGTCGAGAAGAGTAAAGGACACACTTGCAGCTAGAGATTCTCCCATTCTGCTTTGAGCGAATTATCCATCTACGCCACTCGCAATATGACGTGCGTTTTACGGAGAGACAGGCAGGAGCTCCGCCAGGAGGGTGACACGACAACCTCGCCGTCTCTCTACCTCGTATGGCTCCTGTGTTCCAAGAGATCTCTCTCCCCCACTGCCCTCCTCTGGTTTCCAGACCGAAGAACCCATGCAGGTGGACCCGGGCACACTTGTCGGAGTTAGAGCTGTCCCCCCGGATGGAGAAACTTTGCACTCTACTGCGCTAGTCCCGGACCATTTCCGTGTAGGAGTGGTACGCTGCATACTAAGCATTCGGGAAACGCTCGCAATCTAGGTGGCCGTTAAGTCGTTGCTTATCTCTTCCCGTTCAGTGGGGAGCTTTCCTAGCCGACTCCATTCAGTTCATAACCCGGCCAGTGACCCCTCCGTGTAGGAGGGTAACTACACACGGGAAGATTCCTTTCATGTCCTGCCTGCGCTACTTCGGCATCATGTTGGGGCTACCCTGGGCTGCCATCCGTCCGCCCTACGCCTTGATTGGAAGTCAGGCGAAAAAGTCCAGAGTTGGGATCAGGGAGTGCCAGGATCTCTGTTTGGTCGGCACCGACGCCCGGTCGTCCATTCTCCCCCCCAGTCTCCGTCAAACCTCTACAAGGGTTGCCGGGAAGTACCAGGGTTTTGGAGATGTTTTTCTCGGGAAAAAACAGGCTGAGAAGTACCCCCCATCGGCCTTGGAAATGTCCCCTGCCTCCTCCCCGGAACCCCGTCCCCCCGGGGGTTTTGGGTCTACCCCCTGTAGGGGCCCGGACTCAGGCCTTTTTCGGCCATTTTCAGGAGAATTTTAAAGGTTTTTTAAGCAAAGTCCTTCCTCTCCCTGCCGGGGCGGATTCTTTTCGTCCCGAAAAAGGGGCGGTTTTCTTTCCCCTGTATTGATTACAGAGGGCTAAACAAGATCCGGGGAAGAATCCTCCCCTTTCCCCTGATATCGAGTCTTTATGCTCCGGGACCCAAAGGGGTTTACCCAAAAATTGGGCCTACTGGGGCCTATAACCTCAAGAATTCGAAGGGGGGACGAGTGGAAAACGGGTTTTAAACCCCGGGAGGGCATTTGAGTATCTGTGATGCCTTTTGGGCTATGCAACGCCCAGCCTATTTCGGATTCGTCAATGACATTTCAGGGGCTTGCTGTCACCTGCCATAGTAATGGCGATATCCCGATTTTTTCCCCTGCATCGACCACGGGGGGCAAGTCGCCAGGTTCTGCGAGTCTGGGAAAAAATAAAATGTATGCAAGTGGAAAGTGTCGGGTTTCCCCCGGCCAGCCTTCCTTTCCTTTGGGTTTCATAGTCCCGATCGAGGTTCTCCAGCTTAAAATCTCGGATCCAGCGTGGCCCCGACCCGTCGGGGC
>JAODAL010079261.1:0-12638 GCA_025379985.1 Phyllomedusa bahiana | reverse complement strand
GTGCAGTCCTACCCGGGGAACTTTTTTCATGTTGGTTCCTCACCTTGGGGTTTTTCCCTGCAATTGATCCCTCGTATGTCAACTGGCTTTTCCTGCCCTTGTTGGATCCGTCTACATTCTGTGCTCCGTTCAGTCTGCATCTGCCTTGCTGTGCCCCAAGCCAGCCCAGCCAATTGGTTTCCCCAGCTGTACCCATAGTATCGTGACATTCCTTCCCAACAATCTTAATAGAGGGGGAATTAGAAGCATTGTCAACACTTGAAGGGGATAAGTCTTAATCATAAAAAACCCCCCGAAAAGGGGGAAATATGTTATATTAAATAGACTGTTAAACAGTTGTGAAAACGATCTTCTAAAGGAAAAAAAGGCATTATAAACATTTTCCCTTCAGATCCAACAACCCTTTTATTATGGAACTGAAAGGATACTTGTGGAGGGTTTAGAGACAGGTTTGATATCAAATACGTTTTAAAATTTATGATGCCTTCTAATCCCCCAAAACCTCATTCTATCGATTCCTAAGATCAAAAGGGTTATACCCCATAAAAGGTAGCCAATGTCTCGGGGTGTAGGATCATTTTAGAAAAATGTAGGGATCTACATAGTAATTCAAAGGATTTGTAACACGTTGATCTTACATAAGAGATACTTTGATTTTTTGGTAGTTTGGGGGGATTACAGTTAATAAAGAATATATTGGGCTCTATAGATGTGAAACCCTTTATGAAATTTTCCCACAGGGAAAACGGCATTCGGAAATGAATATTTTTTATTAAAGAAGTATAGAATTCCAAACTCATAATGCTTTTGTATCGATTCTTGATTTTGTGCTAAGGGGTATTATTTTTTCTTTTGCAGCAAGACCCTTTCCCCCAGTCAGGGGCACTGCAATGGGGAGCCCCGCCTCCCATATGCAAAACTGTTTCCCGGGTGGTGGGAGGCCCCTTGGTATCTCAATCAGGGGTGTCAATGGCCCCCCCCGATTCATTCTGGGGGGGTACATTGATGAAAATCATTTTCTCTGGGAAGGTACAAGGCGTCACTTTGGGGGAATTTTTTGCAAAAACTAAATAAAAACAAAATGGGCCCTTGAATTTAAACATTTAAAATGCAGGGGGAGGATGTCTACCCTTTTGGTTGCCCTTTTCTTTAAAAAAGTTTCCCAAATGGTAATTTTCCCCAGGGGAAATTTGTTGGGAAAACCCTTACAGCAACAAACAGCTTGTTACAGGGGGGAATTTTACCATCCATTGCCCTGTAGGAGAGGAATACCAAAGGGGGTCAATTTTGAGAGTTAAGAAAAATTGTTCCAGGGGATGAGGATTTTAGGAGACAGTCAGGTATGTTGGGGAGAGAGATTTCTAAAATGAGGATACCCTCAAGGGGTCCGGGAATAAGCCTTCAGGAGAACAAAAACAAAATAGGAAAAACTTTGCTAAAAAGGGAAAAACCCCGGGAAGAAAAAGACAAAAATAAGGCACGTAAGTTGCAACTTTTGTTGACAGAAATCTAGAAGGTGAAAACATTTTTTAAAAAAAACTGGGGAATCTTAATGTTGGATCAGGACTAGAGAGGGGCGAATTGATTTTAACAAAGGGTGGAATTCTTTTAGAATTTCAGGAAAACTTGGTTCGGCCCGGGAAGTCGAATTTGGGGTATTGGGGTTTGGAACGAAAGTTTGTTTTTGTTTTTGAAAAATTTTGGCTGCGGAGGACTTTGGCGCTACTTTGGGGAAAAAAGCACTGGGGGAAAGGGAAGAAGGGATGCCGGGCTTGACATGGTGTCGAGATGAAGCCAATCAGAGCCCGGCGGGTTTTCTGTGACGCCCCGCCTTATAAGCCCGAGCGCGCCGCTGGGAGCTCACACTCCTCTCACTGAAATGATGGGGAAAGGGTTTGTGCTGGGGGGTGTTTGGGCTTTTGAAAAAACGTTTTTATCCCAGCGATTTCTGTGGGGTGTTTTAAACTTGTCTCAGAGGATTTGTTCTTAAGGCTTTTTTCTGTTTTTTTTGGGGTTTTTGGGTTCTAAAAATTTCCCCAGTTTTTGGGGGCCCCCACTGCAGCTCATATACATTCAATTTTCCAAGGGGGATCTAACCCAGTTCCTGTTGTTTTCATTTAAAGAAAACAGCGTTTTTAAAATTTAAAATACCACTTCTTTTTTGGCTGTAAATTTCTATTGCCCCAATTTACATCCGGGGGTTTTAATTAAGCTTTGGGTTTTGCTGGTGTGCTGCAAAAAAAAAAAACCGTTTTTTTTAAAAGCAAAATTTATATTTTTTTTTTGGTAGCCAATTCACAAGCAAAGGGCAAATTACAACTGTTTTCTCTTGTTGTGTGGCGTAAAAAACACGCAATTGAAAACCCCGCTATATTTTGGGCGGCTCAATTCTTTGGCGCAATTTACATCCAGGGGTTAATTAAGCGTTTTTTTGGGGGGTTGTGCTGAAAAAAATTAAACCGTCTTTTTCAACGCCAAATATTATTTTTTTTTTTGGAAAAGCCCAAATTTTCACAAGAAAAGGCAAATTAAAAACTGTATTTTTTGTTGTGTGGGTAAAAAACCGAAATTTGAAAACCCCGCTACTTTTTTTTTTTTTTTTTTTTTTTTTTTTTTTTTTTTTTTTAAGTTTGTGCGGCAAAATTCTTTGGCGAAATTTAAATCCTGGGGTTAAAATTAAGCGTTGTTTTGCGGGTTTTGTGTGACAAAAAAAAACCCTCCTTTTTCAACGCCAAATATAAAATTTTTTTTTTTTGGTGCCTAATTCACAAGCAAAGGCAAATTACAACTGTATCTCTTTTTGGGTGGGGCTTTAAAAAACAGGGAAATTGTAACAGGGCTCAGTTTGTGCGGCTAAATTTTTTGGGCCCCGAAATTTTTACACCCGGGGGTTAAATTTTAAGCGTTTTTTTTTGCTGGTTTTGCTGAAAATTTTTAAACCGTTTTTTTTCAACCCCAAAAATTTTTATTTTTTTTTTTGGTAGCCTAATTCACAAGCAAAGGAAAATTACACGGTATCTTTTGTTGTTTTTTGGGGCGTAAAAAACCGAAATTTTGTAACACGTTCTAGTTTGTGCGGTCAATTTTTTGGGAAATTTTAAAATTTCCCCCCAGGGGTTTTTTAAAGGCTTTGTTTTGCTGGTGTGCGGATTTAAAAAAACCCCGTTTTTTCAACCCCAAAATTTTATATATTTTTTTTTGGTGGGCCAATTTTCCCAAGCAAAGGTTTTTAAAAACCGTATCTCTTGTTGTGGGGCTTTAAAAAAAAAACCGAAATTTTGAAACACGCTACAAAGAAATATTTTGTGCGGTAATTTTTTGGCGCAATTTACACCCAGGGGTTTAAATTAAGCGTTGTTTTGCGGGTTGTGCTGAAAAAATTTTAAACCTTTCTTTTTAACGCCAAATATATTTTTTTTTTTTTGGTTTGCCTAATTACAAAAAAAAGGGAAAAATTTTAAACTGTACCCTCTTGTTTTTTTGGCGTAAAAAAACACGCAATTGTAACACGCTACTAGTTTTTTGCGGCTCAATTTTTTGGCCTTTTTAAACACCCGGGGGTTTAATTTAAGGGTTGTTTTGCTGGTTTTGCGGGAAAAAAAAAATTTAAAACCGTTTTTTTCCCAAGAAAAAAATTTATATATTTTTTTTTGGTAGCCAAATTTCCAAGCAAAGGCAAATTACAACTGTATCTCTTTTTTGTGGGGCGTAGAAAAAAAGGCTTTTAAAAACACGCTACTAGTTTGTGCGGCTCTTTCTTTGGTGAAATTTTAAATTTCCGGGGGTTTTAAATTAAGGTTGTTTTGTTTTGGGTTTGTGTGACAAAAATAAACCGTTTTTTTCAACGCCAAATATAATATTTTTTTTTTTACCCTTTAATTCACAAGCAAAGGAAATTACAACTGTATTCTTGTTGTGTGGCGTAAAAAAACCGCAATTGAAACACGCTATAGTTTGTGCGGCTCAATTTTTTGGGGCGAAATTTTAAATTCCCGGGGTTTTTTTTAAAGGTTTTTTTTGGGCTGGCTGCTGACAAAAAAAAAACCTTTTTCTTTTTAACCCCAAATATATTTTTTTTTTTTTGGTGCCTAATTTCAAAAGGCAAAGGCAATTACAACTGTATCTCTTTTTGGGTTTTGGCGTAAAAAAAAAACACGCAATTGAAACCCACGCTATAGTTTGTGCGGTTAAATTTCTTTGGGGGCCAATTTACATCCGGGGTTAAATTTTAAGGGTTTGGTTTTGCTGGTGTGTTGAAAAAAATAAACCGTTTTTTTTAAAGGGCCAAATATATTTTTTTTTTTTTGGAGCCTTTTTTTCCCAACAAGAAAAGGAAAATTACAACTGTATTTTAATTGTTGTGTGGCTTTTAAGAAAACACCCCTTTGGAAAACACGCTAATAGTTTGTGCGTCTCAATTCTTTGGCGAAAATTTACATAAAAGGGGTTAATTAAGCGTTTTTTTGTGGTGTGTTTGACAAAAAAAACCTTTTTTTCAACGCCAAATTTATATTTTTTTTTTTTGGAAAGCCTAATCACAAGAAAAAGGCAAATTTACAACTGAAATTTTTTGTTTTTGTGGCGTGGGAAAAAACACGCAATTGAAACCCAAGTACTATTTTTGTGCGGTCAATTTTTTTGGGCGTTTTTTTAAAAATCCGGGTTTTTAAATTTAAGCGTTTTTTTGGGTGGTGTGCTGAAAAAAATTTTAAACCCGGTTTTTTTCAACGCCAAATATATTTATTTTTTTTTGGGACCAAATTTCACAAGAAAAGGGAAAATTTAAAAACTGTATTTCTTGTTGTGGGGCGTAAAAAACACGCAATTGTAAAAAGCTACTAGTTGTGCGGCTCAATTTTTTGGGCAATTTTCCCACCCCGGGGGTTTAAATTAAGCGTTGTTTTGGGTTTGTGCTGAAAAAAATTTTAAACCGTCTTTTTAAAACCCCAAAATTTTATATTACTTTTTTTTGGTAAAAAAAATTTCACAAGAAAAGGGGGCCAAATTAAAAATTTCTTTTTGTTGTGTGGCGTAAAAAAACCCGAATTTTTTAAACGCTACTAGTTTTGGGCCTAAATTTTTTTGGGCGAAAATTTACACCCAAAGGGGTTTAAATTTAAGCGTTGTTTTGTGGGGGTGTGGAAAAAAAAAAAACCCCGTCTTTTTCAACGCCAAATATATATATTTTTTTTTGGGTTTAGCCTAATTCACAAGAAAAAGGCCCAAAATTAAAACTGTATCTTTTTGTTGTGGGGCGTAAAAAAACACGCAATTTTAACACGCTACTGTTTGTGCGGCTAAATTTTCTTTGGCGAAATTTACATCCGGGGGGTTAAATTTAACGTTGTTTTGCTGTGTGCTGACAAAAAAAAAAACCGTTTTTTTCAACCCGAAATATATACTTTTTTTCTATGTAGCAAAATTTTCACAAGCGAAGGTTAATTAAGCCGTTTGTGTTTTTTCATTTATTTTAAAACAAACAGGGGCTTGTAAACGACACATAAAAAAGTAAATTTTTCCTGGCCATTTGTGGGAGCGCTTTTTATTTTCCAAGGGTTCCCCAAGCTTGTTACGGGGTTTTCATTTGGAGTAAAAAAACAGGGTGTATTTTTATCATATAAGATGGGCTTCTCAAACAGTGTCTGTACATTTTAGAACAAACAGTTGTCAGACAGGGAGGTGGCGGGGCTCTGAAACCTGCGAGTGGCAGGGGCCCACAACTTTTCTGAAAGGGGCCCGGGTCGCGCACAGCAAGGGGAAAGTCGAAAGCAGGGGTCACTGGGGTGGGCCCAAAAACTCCGCTGTAATCTAGGGGGCCAGGGGGGGTGTTTGTTCGAAAACCCAAGGGTTTGTTTGGTTGACTAGGTCACCTTTTTCCTCCCAGATGACATCTGAAAAACCCCACCCAAAAGAGGGGGAGGGGGAACCTCAGACACAAACACTTTTTTCTTTGGCCCCGGGGGGAGGGGTCAGGGGGCCCTCACCTGTCCTCGCCCCCCTTTGGGCCCCCAATCCTTTTCCCCTCAGCCAGGGAAATTTAACTTTTTTGGTTTTGGTCAGCCCCACTAATAGCGGGGATAAACCCAATTTGAGGGGGGCAGTCGCAGACGTGGCAGGAAGAAATGGGGCCCAATTTACCCCCAGCTTCTTGCAGTAGGGGCAAAGTATAGATGGGGAAAGAGGGGCCCTTGGGAGGTCTTGGGTGAGAGGTCAGCCTCGGCTTCCCAAAAGCCCGGGTTTTTTTGGGGGACAGTTAGTGACGTTTGAAACACAAATAGGATGATGATGTAGCCGCCCGCACGGGGGGCCCGGGGTGAAAGAAAGGGGTTCACATGGGTCAGGAGAAGAGGGCGTCAGCTTGCGCGCAGGCACCCCGGCGAAAGCCAGAAAAGTGGGTTGTGTGGGTGAGTCAGAGGGTAGCGAAAGTGTGAGGTCGGGGGGCCAAGGGGGGCCACGGGGAAAGAAAACCCGCTTCGCAGGCCCAAAGGACGTAGGGGCCAGGGGCTCAGCGAGGGCAGCGGCGGGCAGAAAGTCACTCAGTGCGGAGCTTTTGGGCCCGGTAAAATCAGCTACTCGGCGGTGTGGCAGGCTTTGCAAAGGGAAAACCGGAGGACCCGAATATGGGTATATTTTTAAAAATCTGTGGGCAGAAAGGGGAAGGGGGCCCCAGGGAGCAAAAACGTTGGCAAAAGGGCCCCGGGCGTCAAACATGCAGCGTCCCCCACCCGGTGGCCTGGGAAAACGGGGGTCAGATGTGGTGGCCCCTCCTGCCGCTGCAGCCCCGAAAGCGGCCAGGGGCCCACGCATCCCAAATTTCAGCCAGTAAAGGCTCCCCCCACCTCTGCAAAAGGGCAGCTGTTTTCTTTGAATCCTCCCCCGGTTTCCAGATGCTCCTCCCTCCTCGCTACTCTTTGGCGCCAGAAAGTCTTTCCGAGGGCGATTGTAAAGAACAACAGTATGCGCCCAAACCACCAAAGGGTTTGCAGCAGCTGACCGTGCTCCTGTCCAAGTTGTTGGTACTGCAGTCCCTCCCTTTTCCCAAAAGGTGGAACCCCTGCCCATTCAGAGAACTAAAGGGTTGTGCCGAAACCAGGATGGAGAGTTCCCAACCCCTTAAATTTTTTTTCCAAAAAAGGGGAGTTCCCGCACTTCATAAAATTTTAGAACAGGAAAAGGGGGGCAGTCCTTGAGTTATCGGGTTTTTTCCAAGGTTTCACGGCCCCCGCGGAAGTCTGGAGGGTGTAATCCCGGGCAGGGCCAGTACATTCTTTTTCGGCCCACTGGGTTTAATTTTCTTCCTGCCCAGGACACAACAAAATTGGACAGGAAAACGCCCCTTTCTCCCCCACGTTGTCAAAAAATGCTCTCCTTCGCCCAAAGCCGGCCCCCCCTTCTTTTTTTTTCCCCCAACCCCCAAACCCCCATCTCAGCCTCCCCAAGTACTGCTCCTTTATACCACATGTGTAGGGGGACAGCGGTGTTTCCCCAGTTCTACACCTAAACTTGCCTCGGCGAAAAGAAGTACACAGGGGGGGGGAACTGCCCCCGCGTCATGCAGAAGAAATCGATGTGTGGCTTTCTCCCCCGCCAAAATGCAAATCGGAACCATGGGGGGACGGGGGCAATGGGAGGGAAAAAATGGGGGTCCGGTGCACCCAGGGGGATGGTCCATGCGCCCTGCATGGCCCCGTGTTCAATTGGTTGTAAAAAAAGGGTTTCCCGAAGTCTTCCCCCGTTCCCTTTAGAAAATTCTGAAAATGGCCGGAAAACTGGCAAAGCACTTTATCCAAATTTGTACAAAGCCCGGAAACCCCCTTTGGTTGCAAAACGGAGAACGGGGGTCCCCCAAAAAACGCTTGATTTGCGTTTTTTCCACCCGGGTGGAAATTTTTAGCCTGCACATGTTGGCCGGGCTGTATGAACAGAGAAAGGCCATTAACCCATTTTTTGATGATTCCCCGGGGAGAAAAGAAGTACTCCCCTGTGGGAACTTTGTGGGCAGCCAAATGGCCCGCTCTTTCGTGACACCTGCGTTTGTTGAGGGGGCCCTTCCGGGGGAGGCCTTTTATTTTTTTTTTCAGTCGCCCGGATACGGGATGAATTTAAAGTCATTCCATGCTTCATGTCCTGGAACAGATGCTGGGAAAAAAATGTCTGGGCAGGGGGTTTGGGGATGTGGCGACTTTAATTTCGGGGGCCACATGTGTCCGGTGGGGATGAAAAAAGGAGGAAAGGGGGGGGAGGGGACATTGGGGGCAGAAGATTTTTTGGGGAAATGAAATGGGGGTTTTCTACCCAGGGGACAAGAGAGGAGGAGCAAAAGGGGCAGCTGGAGGGGGGTGGGGAGATGAGGAAAACGAGGCAGATGACTCCCAAGCACCGTGGCAGTTTTCAGTGGGGAAAAGGGGCAAAAGGGGGCCCCCCCCCGGAGTCATTGTGAAAAGTCCCGCGAAAGCTTTTTTGCCTGGCTAGTGGGCGCCCAATGTCAGCCCTCCCGGGAGAGGGATTTACTTTGGCTCTCCACCCCTTTTTGGGGGCCCCGCTACCCCGGGCCCCAAAATTTGGGGGCCTTTTTTCCCAGCATTGGGAGGGAAGGGCAAAAATCAAATACTATAGGGAAATCCTCCGTAATCAGTTGGCCGGGTGCCTATTGGGCGGCATCGTCCCTCTCTGGGCAGGGCTGACCGGGGGGGTTCCCCAGCCTTTACGTACTACTGCCCCGGGTCTGGGGGGAAAGGGGGGGGGGTAGGGGGCATTTCCGCTCCTCGCAGTAACCTAAATCTGGGGTCAAATAATGAGCAGCTTCCTTCACCCGCCTAGTGGGAGGGCAGTCCCAGCAGCCGCAAAAGAAAGCAGCAGGGAGCAGGAATGGAGCATTCCTGAACCCAAAAAAGGTTTTTGGGCCCACTTGGAAAAGCAATCTGCCCCCCAGTTAGAAGGGTCCGCCCGGAATAAAGGGGAAAACCCCCAAAAAAGGGGGGGGTTTGGGCCCCCAACTTGCCCGGGTTTTCGTGGGAGTGTCCCGCCCCGGCCGTAGTGTGGCATCAGGAGGGTGTTTAGTGCGGCGGGGGGAAACGTTTTCCCCAAAAAGAAAACCCCCTTTTCCACGGGAAAAAAGTTGAACGACTGACCTTTTTCAAGGGTGAATCAGCGTGGATCGGCCAGGATTTCCAAAACACCAATGCCTTAGGCGTCAAATCTGGGTTTTAAACTAACCCGCCCAGAATATTTGATGCCGCCACCCCCCTGATCCACACATCTGTGTTTTTTTCTCATCTGCCTACCACCCTCTTTTCCCCCCCCCCCCCCCCCCCCCCCCCCCCCCCCCCCCCCGGGGGGGGTATTTGGGCCCCCCACCTTAAAACTCTGTCTTGTGCCCCTCTATTGTCATTTTGCTGCGGTGTTGCTGTTGCCGTGACATCCACATTTTGTCATTGTGCCCCTCTGCGGCTTTGGGATGTTTTGCCACCTCCAGAATGTCATTTTTGCCCCCTCTCGGCCTCATGCTGGTTTCTCCTGTATCCCTTTACTTTTCTGTCATTGGCCACTGCCTGACCCAAATTTGTGCCGCCGTGACCTCCCCTCTCAGTTTTGTGCCCCTTGTGGCCTAATACTATTTTGGGCCCCCTGCCCGAATGATTTTTGCCACTCTCTGACCCCGCGTTGCTCCTGTCATCACCTCCACTCTCTGTATTGTGGCCCCTGCCTGACCTCTGTGCTTTTCCGCCGGTTTACCCCCGCTCCGTTTATTGTGCCGCTCTGTGGCCTAATAATTTTTGCCCCTGCAAAAATGTCATTTTGCCACTCTTGAACCCCTTTCTGTTGCTCCTTTTTTCACCTCCCCCTCTCTGTCATTTGGCCACTTTCCTGAAATCCCTGCTGCTGCCGCCGTGGAAACCCCCGCTCCCAGTCATTGTGGCGCTCTGTGGCCTAATACTATTTTGCCCCCTGCAGAAGGGCATTGTGCCCCTTTTTGACCTCTTGCTGCCTTTTGCTCCCCCGTTGTGGGCCCCCCACACTGTGTCTTTGTGCCATGGGTTTACCCCATGTGTGGCTGGCTGCTGCCGTGCCCCCCACATGTGGCCCAATCTGTTTTTGGGCCACCTTTCCGAATTTGTTTTGTGCCAATGTTGACCTAAAACTGCTGCCGCGGTTTACCTCCAAAACTGTTTTATTGTGCCACTCTGGGCTAATCGTTTTTTCCACCCCCAGAATGGGCCCTTGTGCCCCTGTTCCTCTTTTTTTCTGCCGCCGTGGGCCCCCACACTGTATCATTGTGCCACTTGTGGCCTAATACTGTTTTGCCCCCCTCCCGAAGCCTTGTGCCACTGGGCTGACCTAAAAATGCTGCCGCCCTGACCATCCACATGTGTGATTGTGGGCCCCTCTGTGCCCTAAAAAATGTTTTTCCCCCTTTCCCTAATGTCAAATTTGGTTTCCACTTTTTTGACCCCATTTTTGCTTTCCGCCCTGACCCCCAACTGGGATCATTGTGCCCTCTGTGGGCCCAATACTGTTTTTCCCCCTCCCTAAGGTCATTTTTGCCACTGTCGGGCCTCATAATTTCTGCCGCCGGGGGACCTCCACACTGTAAAATTTTTGCCCCTCTGTGGCCTAATACTGTTTTGCCCCCTCCATAAAGTCATTGTGCCCCTGTCTGGGGCCCCATTTTTTTCTGCCGCCGGTGACCCCCACACTGTATCATTTTGCCACTCTTTTGGCCCCTTTTTACTGTTTTTTCCCCCCTCCATAATGCATTGTGCCATTTCCTGACCCCATACTGCTGCCGCCCTGACTCCACACTTTTGTGATTGTGCAATTTTGTGCCCTAAAAACGGGTTTTTTCCCCCTCCATAATGTCATTTTGCCACCGTTGAAAACCCCTTTTTTTCTGCCCCCCCGTGACCTCCAACTGTTTCATTGTGAAATCTTGGCCTTTAATTTCTGTTTTTCCGCCTCCCGAATTTTTCATTGTGCCAAATGGGGCCCGACCCCTTTGGGTGTTGGGGTGCCGCCGTCACCCCACACTCTATACTATGTTGCACCTGAGCTTCCCGCTTGTTTTTTTCCAGCTTTCGGGTAGCATGGGCTTTAAACAGGGTTTCATTCCCGCTTGAGTTTTTTTTGGGGTTTTGCCTCTTAAGTGCCCGGGAAAATTTTTAGTGAAGCGATTCTAAAAGCGGCGGGAGTTTATGTTTCGGGGGTCATACTAAAAAACAACATTGTATGAAGACCAAACCAAACGCCCCCTGCATATTTAAGCAGGCACAACCCTTCTACAGAACCCCGCAGGTTGGGCAGCCTGGGGAAAAAGCTGTTTTTTAAGTATTCGTGCCGAAAATAAATTGGAACCCAAACGAATTTTGGGCGGGGAAAAATTTGGCCCAAGGGGCCCAACCGAATTTTTTAGAAATTCGGCCATCTCTAATCAGGACCTAAAGGGATTTTCCCTCAAAACCCCCTTTTAAAAACCCCATCGGAGGGGTAGATCTAAACAAGGGGTAGACTGATCCAAAGTCATTTTACCATCAAAACCCTTTTCAAGGCACGTGGGTTTGGGAAAAAAGACCAATTTTTTATGTTTAAAAGGGCAGAGATGTGTAGCCTGCCCATATATACAACAAAATAAATCCTTTAAAGTGCTTCCAATGGAAAAACAATTTTTCTTTCGTGATTTTTCTAACTTTTAGGACAGAAAAGGAAATAGTCTAATGTGTGTTAAAGGCCCCCGCCACTCAATTACATTGGAAAAACAAGGGGAACATTTAAAAGAAGGTGGGAGAAAATTTTGGGGGGGTATCGAAATAGGAGAGATTTCGCCAGTAGCCGGGCTGTTTGGGAACCCTCATAATTTGGGGAATGGAAACTCTGCGGGGTTTTTTTTATCTTAAAACGTTTAGCCAAACCCCCCGAGGAGGGGGTGGGAAGACGAATTCTGTGTAAAGAGGCCCCCAAAGGAAAACTATGTATGGATTTGGTTTTCCAAAAGGGCCCCCAAAGGATTTGCAATTTTTGGGTTTTTTATTGAAAAGAAATTGCTTTGGGTTGTTCCCCTGTCTTTTCTTGTTCGCACTTTTCCATGGAGGCCACTTTTGATTTTTTAAAATTTGACCATTTGGTTGTATCAGTATTTTTATCTTTTAAATTTTTTCATTATTCATTGACTACCTAGTTGGGTAAATTTAAGTCAGATGGGGGGAAAGGAATGTCTGTACCCCGTAATTATGGCCCTGTATTAAGCCCTATTTAAAAATATGGTTTTTTTCTGTCGTTTTGGTAATTTTCCTTGGAGATTTAGAGAAAATGAGGGATTTCATCCTGCCGCCCAAAGGCTGGTTATCAATATATATTTGAAAAAGATGGGATGGGTCGGGGTGATTTTCACTCGGGTGAGGTTGTCTTTGCCGCCCGTTATGCAGGATGTGCCCGTTTAGGCGCGGTTTGTGCTCCGACACAGAGATGGGCGGGTTTTTTCTGTGCCCCAGTGAGGCTTTTGGGGGAAGGACATGTTTCTTCTTTTCAGGGCATGGCAGTGAAACCTTTAGAAAGCCCGGGCGCCGCATGGGGTTTTGGGGGGGGTTTTAAAGACATGGAGGGGGAGTGCCCGGGCCCTGACGGCACTATTCGGAAATTTACAT
>JAODAL010079260.1:0-12638 GCA_025379985.1 Phyllomedusa bahiana | reverse complement strand
CGATACAGATCAGCTCGGGCGGGCCCAAGGGGATCACGGGGGCTCGGGTACCTGCGGGGAGCTGGGGGTTCTTATCAATAAGTTTCGGGTCTGCGTCATGGGGATCCCCCGGGGGGGGCTCAGTAACTGAGGATTTCTGGGTTTTTCAGATAAGATCACTCGGCGTACGTGATCAGGGGGGCTCGGTTTCCTGCAGGGCTGCGGGTTCTTTTCGGGATACGAAAACCCTTGGTTTTGTGATCACCAGGGCTCGGTAACTTGAAGGAGTTTCCCCGGGGTTTCTTATCTTTTTACAGATCGGGCTCTGCAGTAATGTGATCACCGGGGGCCTTAAAAGGTACCCCCCCAACTCCCCCTGGGGCCCCCCCTTTCAGATACAGATGCTCCAGGAGCTGTGGGTTTTATAAGATACAGATCACCCTCTGCAGTCATTGTGATCACCAGGGCTGGGGTTAGTCGGAGCTGCTGGGCCCCTTATGTTAAAAGATCAGCTCTGGGGTCTTGTGATCCCCGGGGGCTCGGTACCCTGAGGAGCTGCTGGGTTTTATCAGATGGGATCAGCTCTGCAGCCCATGGGGATCACGGGGCTGGGTTACCTGCAGGGGGGCTGCTGGGTTTTATAGTTACAGATCATCTGAAGTCATTTTGATCTCAAAAACGAGCCCCTCTTTTTACGAGCTGCACTTTTCCTCTAACCTCCAGGCAGTTTCTCTTCCCACTTTCCTATAGTCCTGAGTGGTGAATCTGAAGCTGGGGTCAGGGAGTCCCGCATCATTTCATTCCCCCCCCTGGGGGCCCCAGCAGAAAAGGGGATTTTTATGTCCCTCCCCACACGGAGGCTCTCAGGCACCAATGCAGAAAAATCTGTGTAGACTAATTGGGTGATTGAAAAGTATTTGTTGTAATCGCTTCTGATTAGATAGCGGAGAGGTGCTGGGAACAGAGCACAGATCAGGAGGGGCCGCACAGCACAGGGGCCGGGAACAGAGCACAGATCAGGAGGGGCCGCACAGACAGGGGGGGCAAAACAGAGCCAGATTTTAAAGGGGGCCAGGACCCCCACTCATTGAAAACCCGGCAGTCAGGTTATATTTTTTTAATTTTTGAAAAAGCCAAAAAACCCCCCAGCGCCCAAAGGGTTTTTCGGGCAGGGAAAGTTTTTGCATTAAATTGTTAAAAATTTTCACTTGTTATATTTAAAACGCCCAAAAACACTGCAATGTATTCCCTTTTTTTTATTATATAAAACCCCCCTAGAATTTACGCTTCCCTTACATTACTTCACTTATTTTGTACTGTTTCCTGAGAAAAATTTTTGAATTTTTCCTCCGAGCTGCGCTCACTTTCTGCTGGTGAAGCCCTTTGTAAATACATTACTTACCCTGTATGTCCGGATTTTAAACCCTGTTTTATCCTCCAGGTGCACTCGCTTTTTTGTGGTTGCGGGGTCACTGTTTTTTACTTTAAAACTTTTTCCTGTCCGGGACCCGGATTTAAACCCTTTATATTAAAATCCAGAGTGCGCTCACTATTCTGCGGGTTGCAGTCACTGTGTACTTTACATTACTTATCCTGTATTTGACCCCGGAGTTAAATCCTGTATTATCCTCCAGAGCTGCGCCACTATTCTGCTGGTCAGTCATTTTACTTTACATTACTATCCTGTACTGACCCGGAGTTACATCCTTATTATACCTCCAGAGCTGCACTCACTATTCTGCTGGTGAAAGTAACTTTTACTAAATTACTTATCCTGTACTGATCCTGAGTTACATCCTATATTATCCTCCAGAGCTGCGCTCACTATTCGGCTGTCTTCAGAGCGGATATCCCCTTGGTTTCCTTTCTGTTCTGCATTGACTTGCTCCAGTGATGTACATTCTGGTAAGTGTCTTGTACACCAGGCTCTGTACGGTTTTCTAATGTGGGGAACACCAACTTCACCCCTGCGTTATTGGAGATTAGGAAGGTGTGGGCACAGGGCATGAGGGAAGCGGTGAGGGCACAGAACAGGAACGGGAGCAGGGACCCGGGCAGGGGGGGGGGGGTACCGGGGAGGACAGGGGTGGGCAAGGGCAGGGGAGTAAGGGGGCGGGGAAAGGGCAGGAAGGGAGTGGAAACACAGGGGAGGGGCAGGCACAGGAGGGTAGTGGTGCAGGCACAGGGCCGGACGGGAGTACGGCAGGCACACTGCAGGACGGGAGTACCGCAGGCACAGGGCAGTGCAAGCACAGGAGGGTAGTGGTGAAGGCACAGGGCAAGAAGGAAGCGTTGCTGGCACAGGAGGGAGCGGTGGAGGCACAGCAGGGTAGTGGTGCAGACTCAGGTCATGAGGGGAGCGGTGCAGACACATGGCAGTAGGGTCATGGTGCAGGCACAGATTGTGAGCTTGGTGCTGTGCGTGCAGTTTTCTCCATGGTTGTTCTGTCCGAGGAGGTGTCAGGGAGACCTTGTGGTGCGGGCACAGGTGGGTTCTGTCCGAGGAGGTGTCAGGGAGACCTTGTGGAGCGGGAAGGAGGGTTCTGTCCGAGGAGGGGGTCAGGGAGACCTTGTGGAAACGGGCACAGGGAGGGTTCTGTCCGAGGAAGGTGTCAGGGAGACCTTGTGGAGCGGGGCACAGGAGGGTTCTGTCCGAGGGGAGGTGTCAGGGAGACCTTGTGGGGGCGGGGCCCGGAGGGTTCTGTCGGGGGAGGGGTCGGGGAGACCTTGTGGAGCGGGCACAGGAGGGTTCTGTCCGAGGAGGTGTCAGGGAGACCTTGTGGAGCGGGCACAGGAGGGTTCTGTCCGAGGAGGTGTCAGGGAGACCTTGTGGAGCGGGCACAGGAGGGTTCTGTCCGAGGAGGTGTCAGGGAGACCTTGTGGAGCGGGCACCGGAGGGTTCTGTCCGAGGGGGGGTTCCAGGGAGACCTTGTGGAGCGGGCCCCAGGAGGGTTCTGTCCGAGGAGGTGTCAGGGAGACTTGTGGAGCGGGCACAGGAGGGTTCTGTCCGAGGAGGTGTCAGGGAGACCTTGTGGAGCGGGCACAGGAGGGTTCTGTCCGAGGAGGTGTCAGGGAGACCTTGTGGAGCGGTGCAGGAGGGGAGCGGCGCAGGAGGGGAGCGGCGCAGGGACACTGTAGCTTCCCCGGCGGTGTCATTGTGAGCGGCTGTGCTGCGTGATTTGGGGCAGGTTGGGCTCGTGTTCCCGCTGCAGTCAGATGATCTCATCTCGCGGAGAGCGCTTTAAATCTGAATATAACTATCCGCAGCTACGGATAAATAATAGATACCTCCGAGAGAGATTGTGTGACCAGTCACAGCGCTGTCAGGTTTAATGCGCACGGATCCACCTCGCCGCTCCTCGCCGCCCCCCCGCTCACGCACAGCTCAACACCTCCTGGCATCATTAGCTTTTTATGCTGTTCTATCCTGTATTTATGCAAACACCTCATTCCCCGCTCCACAGAGCTTACAATCTAATCTTCTTACCACGTCAATATCCACTTACACTACCTAACACTTCTCACAGCTGAGAATCTGTTGCAGTTTTATCCACTGTGGACAATCCTCTGTGATGCAAATAGCTTGGACTCTAGCTAGATACATGTTATTCCACTGATACATTGTAACAAACTATCAGAGGAGGAATGCTGCTACATTTAATGTGTTTTTCTCGGACTTTGATATTGATGCCCTTTACTTAAAGGGGTTCTCTCACTAGGCTGTTTCACTGAGTCACAAGCAGTTTACACTCGATCTTTTTCCTCAGGCTGTGGGTAGTTCTATAGCAGTGATGAGCATAATCAGCTTTTAGTTGAGCAGCTACTGTGACAAGTGCAGGAGATGTTATCTCTCTTCATTAAACAAAGCTACATGTGATTTGAGGACTGAAAACAATGGCTTTATCTGTGAACAGAAGCTAATCTTGTTAGAGAAAATTAGTTTTGCACGGGACTGGGAAAGTGAGAGAGGCCCATCAATGGGGTGAGGTCACTCCCTGCTCTGAGCTCTTCTATAATCACATAACAGAGTTCTAGTCTGATAAGACAGGTAACCATAGAAACGGTGTGTGCACTCAGAGCACATAAAATGTCTCTTATCTAAAGTAAAATCAACAAAGCAATATATACTACTTACAAAAAATAGGGACATTTGGCTTCTGGTTGAAATTTAATGACAAAATTCCCAACAGGTGTTTGATCCCTAAATTGCCCAATACATTTAGGGGATCAGTGTGAACTGGGATTTAACCGTCCTCCTCATCCTGCTGTTCACATTGTGACATCATGAGACCAAGACAACACCTTACAATGGATCAGCAGGACCTCGCCATTGCCAGGCTTCAAGCAGGATGCTCTCAGACGGAAGTGTCCACTGAGCTTAGCGTGTCGCAGAGTGTCAGCAGGGCCTCGCCATTGCCAGGCTTCAAGCAGGATGCTCTCTGACGGAAGTGTCCACTGAGCTTAGCGTGTCGCAGAGTGTCAGCTGGGCCTCGCCATTGCCAGGCTTCAAGCAGGATGCTCTCAGACAGAAGTGGCCACTGAGCTGAGAGTGTCACAGTGTTATCAGCAGGTTGTATCAGAGATACAGAGAGACTGGAAGAGTCACAGAAAGGCAAAGAATTGGACGTCCTTTGGCTTCATCACACACTGATGAGCGCTTCATTGTAACCAATGCCCTGCGGAGCTGGATAATGAGAGAGAGATCAGGTGCAGTCCCACATAAATCGAAAGAGAACACAGCAGTCCCATGCAAATTACATTCGGAGAGAGAACAGCTGTACTGTGCATTCCCACGTAAAACAATTTTGCAACACAGATGTGCAGTCCCATGCAAACAGATAAAGCGTATAGTTTTGTTCTGCAGATCTGTAGAGGTCAGAGGTGTAATAAACTGCAGGATATATTACTGTGTGAGAGAGACAGAAAAACAATCACCCATTTTTCCCAGAGTCCTGAATGTCAAATGCCCAAGTATGTAGAGAGCGAGAAATTTAGATATACCCTATGGAGTTACACTTAGCTTTTCACTCCCAATGACAGCTGAGAACCTCTCCCTTCCCCCAGCTCACACAGAATGAATTCTCACGTGCACAGTGCGGGCCGTGTCTGCAGAGAGAAGATACGCCCTGCTGGGAGGAAAAAAAAAACGCCCCTCCATTTCACAAGCTCTGCTCAGCAACCAGTATAAACGGCTGCCAAATGATGAAACGAGACAACCCCTTTGAAGGAGATGAGAGGCAGGAGCGGAGCGCTGTTGAAAAGTTCACACTGGTCAGCTTCCTGCGTCGTACACCTTTCTATTTCTCGGTGTGTCTATAGATTGGACAGGTCACTTCTTTTTACGGGCGTACACAACACACCCAGAAATCCGATTGTAAGATCACCATCGTGTGAGTGACGGTGAGGATTTCACTAGTAACATTCTTTTTACCGTATTTGCAGGGCGTATTTTGGTGCAAGTACATGTCAAAGCATGCGCTGCAAATACGCCGTGTGAGCACCACCTAAAACTCAGCCTAGGAAGCCGCCCTCTTGATCAGCTGATGGGTGGGGCTTCTGGATGTCGGACCCCCACTGACCTGAAATCTATGGCCTATTCTAAAGCATATGCGTCAAACTAGAGGCACAGCGCCGCTCCACGTCACTTTATGTGGCCTCCGAAAGTTTAGACGCAGAAAGACCGGTATTCTCTTTCTATGTGGTGCCAGCAAAGGGAGTGGGCGCCCTCTTAGATTTGGAGCTCTACAGATGGAGGGCACAGCTGTGACCTGGGCAGCCCAACTGCTGATGTGACCCTCGGTCGAATTGAGAGTTTGACCCCCTTTTTCTGAGAATAAATTAAAGGGGTGCCCTCATCTCTATTTTCTTGGGTGCACGAAAAAAAATAATGTGCTTTGCTCTGTCATTTCCCTGGTGGGCTGTCTGAAATTAGATATGAGCTCGGTAAGGCTTTGCTAATTAGATAAATTCCTGCTGCAGGACAAGGGGCTTCGATTTAAAAAGAAACAGCAGAAATTACTGGTTTTTGTTGCGAGACAACCCCTTTAACAATATTAAAAGTCTAACAGGAAGCCAGTGAAGGTCATGAACAAAGCTATAGGCACAGAAGACTGGAAAGACTGTATGCAACTGTAACAAACTTTCAGCTGTGACAAGCATAAGGCTTTTTTTTTTTTTTCGGGCCCTTTTTGGAAGCCCGGGGAAAAATGACGGACTCCGCGTTGCTATCAATTGCTAAATGGGTTGGGCTGCACCTCAGGAGCTGAGGTTTTGGAGGGGACCTCTGTGAACCAGAAACATCCAAAAAGGAGCGCATACTGGGTTTTTAGATAGAGTGCATGCTTGCTAAAGATTTCACTATAGGTCAGAACCAGGGGCGAAGCTATAGGGGGGGTTTGAGGCGCGTCAAAGGGGGCCAAATGCCCTCCTGCCAATAGGAAAATACCAGTTTTTGAATAACACTGGCGTGGGAAGGGGCCCCCAAATTTAAATTTGCATTGGGGGGCCCGGAGTTAAGTTACGCCTCTGGGCAAAAAATTACCTTTTTGATAAAAGAAGAAAAAAGGGGGCGAAATGTATGAACCCTCGCCGGGTCGGGGGGGGGGGGGGCGCTTTTCCGCAGTTTTCCGGCAAAAATTCTGGCCTGATTTATGTCGGGGGGGCAAAGGGGCGCGCTCTTACATTTAGGGTAAAGTCCCCCGCCCCTCGCAGTGTGTGAGGCGCAGTGGGGGATTTTAGGCGCAGTGGGGGGGCTGCGCCTGAGATTCGACCCCGGAGGTAGGGGCGGTAATAATGGGGGGGGGAAAAGTCTCACCCCACCTCGCCAGTGTGTGGGGCGCAGTGGAGGACTGAGGCCCCAGGCGGCCCCTGTCCCAAAAGATTCCCCTTTCCAAAGGGAGGTGCGCCCCCATACATCCCTCGCAGTGTGGGGGGGTGCATTTCGGGGACATGGGGGGCAGTGGGGGACGCCCCGGGAAAATTGTTCCAATGCGGGACGGCTGGAAAAAGCAAAAAATCTTTTCCACATGTCGGTGCGGGTATAAATCAAAAATCCCCTTTTTATAAGGGGGAAAAAAAACCATTTCGGGAAAAAGAGCTAAAAACCCTCAAAAAAAAAAAAAATACTTTAAAACCCAAATTTCACTTTCCCCAAAAAGGGGGAAGGGCCGCAATCCCCCAAGAATTAGGAAAATTTTGGCCCCAAATTTGGGGGAGGGAAATACATTTCATTAAAATTTCCCGGGAAAGATTTTCATTGGCCCCGGCAGAAACCCCCCCCAATAGAATCCTTTTTTAGCGAAGGGGAAACCCTTTAAATTATGGAGAATATTAAATAGAAGAAATTTAAGGTGGGACGGGTTTTTAAAATAAACCAGTTTAAAAAGGGGGGGCGGGGGGAAAAGAGTGTTGGGAAAGGCCTTTTTGGGGGGGTTTGGTTATCCGGGCCATTCAGAAAAGGAGGGAAAAGATTTTATATCCTTTTATGGGAAGTTTAAACCCAAAATTTCAAAATCAAAGGTGGGATAGTTAAAAATACGGGGAAAAAAGCTGAAAAGAGTGATTGGTTGAGCTAGGGGGGCTTGCCCAGCTCAGCCAATCAGAATAGGAGCGACAGAGACCATTTTATTTCCCATGGAGAAAATATTGACGATCCCCAAAATTTAAAAGGTGGACAGTTCAAATTTCCCGTTTAAAAAAAGCTGAAAAGAGCTGATTGGCTGGCTTTTTTTGGGGGACTTTGGGTATCCCGGCCAATAGGGGCGCGAGCTACTTCTCCCCTTGGGAGTCTATGGAGAGATCGGTGCAAAGCAATCTCAGGGTTTTTGAGCTGAAGCCCCTTTTATTTAAAAATAAATCAGTTAAAAACCCCAAAAACGAAAGGTGGCCAAAACCCCACATTGGGCCTTGGCTAACGAAAAAAAAAGAAAAAAAACATGATTTTTGGGAATTAATTTTTTTTTTTTTGTTTTCCCCATATTTTTCATTATTTTATATCACATCGGGACAACTTCTGTAGTTTTTAATTTTATTTCGGCCATGTACAGTTTTTTTTTTCAGATTGCATTAGAAAAACCCATAGGGAAATGGGCGCCGGTCTCCCATTGGGCCAAAAAACGGGGCCTCTTTTTTAAATTAGCCCAAACACGAGCGCGCTCAGAATTTCTTTTTTTCCCCCTAGGAACTCTATTTAGAAAGTAGCTCGCGCTTCCCGAATTTGGTAAGCTGGGCGAGCCCCCCCGCTTCCCAAACCCAAACGTTCGTTTCTGCTTTTTTACTGTATTTTTAACGTTCCCCCCTTTGATTTGATTTGGCAAACTCCTCCCTGGATATAAAGGGGGCCCTGTCGCTCCTATTTCTGATTTGGGCAAATTCTCCCCCCATAGGATATTAAAAGGCCACTGTCGCTCCTATTTTTGTTGGGGCAATTTTTCCCCATAGGTTTTTTTTGGGTTTATTGTGCTCCTTTTTTGATTGGCTGGTTTATGGGGCCCCAAAGAGAATTTGCTTAAAACAATTTTATTTTCTGTATTTTTCCCCGGGGATTCTCTCTCTTTTCAATTTCCCATTTTAGCGCCCGGGGCTCGGCGACAAAATTTGTTTTTTATGATTTTTTTAATGTATGTTTATTGACGGTTTCAGCTTTTTTTCGAGAAAATTTTTTTTACACTTTTAAAAAAAATAATTTTTTTATTAAAATTCATGCCGGGACGGCGCTGGCGCCCAGGTTTCAGTGCGCCCCTCTCTCCCTAGACCTTTTTAAAGGGAGAAAAATAAACTCGCGCGCGGGTTGGTGGGATAGCCCAAACCCCCCCTAGCTAAACCCCAAACAGCTCCCTTTTTTGAACAAAATTTTTTATTAGGGGATTTTAAAAAAATTTCAAAAAACCCAGCCCCTTTTCAAGGGGGCCCGAAACCCTTTAAAACAGTAACTGGGGGGGGGGGGGGGGTAGGGGGGGAGGGAGATGGGGGTAACTTTAAAGGGGGGGGGGAGGGGGGGGGGGGGTTAACATAAGGGGGGGGGGGAGGGTTGCCCGGGGGGTACAGAGGGAATTTTTTTGAAGGTTTTTTAAAACGATATTTGTAAAATTTTGTGTTTTGCAAAAAATTTTGGTTAAAAAAAATTTAAGCGATTGTATGCATGCGTCCCTGAGCCAGGTGTGGGAGGGGTATTATGGCTGGGGGTCCCCCTGTGTTTCCTCGTGGGTTTGCGACAGTGTTTGGGGAGGTTCTTTATGGAATATCTGGGCGAAATGAGGTAAACCCGGCTTGTCTAAAAGGGGCCCTCGTTCCCCGGGAGTCCCTTTAAATTTTATCAGGGTTTTTGATTTGGGGCTATGTGGTGGTGAGGGAGAGCCCTGTGATGGGCGGGCATGATCCCCGCACCGGGAGAGCGGGCCCGGGCCATCATAAAGCTTTGGATTTTGGAAAGTGGTAAATAGAAGTTAAAATAAAAAAGAGGATCCTCAAACTGGGGCCCTCCAGCTGTGGGAAACTACAACTCCCATCACCCATTTATGCTTATATAATTGCAGAGGGGGATTTTTGTAGTTTCCCAACAGCTTGGGGCCCCCGTTTGAATGCTGATATAAAGGATTTTGAATGTGCCCGACGCCAAGGTTTGGGTGGGAAAACGTAAGGGGTACTTTGAGTTCACATTCGTAGGGTGCGTCCCCATGATTGTCACTGAGTGACTTGTGAGCGTCTTGAGTAGGTTTCGATTAATCGAAGTAACCTCATTCTCTGTGTATAGGTATAGTAGGATGATAGTCAGTATTATGTGTCGGATGTTATCTGCTAGAGTCTAACGTCCTGCATTTCGTTTGGGACGGAGTAGCAACGCGCCCCCCATAGCCAATCCAGTCGGTCAGCCGGGTTGAATGTGTCAAAGCAATAGTCAGAATGCAATCTTTGTTTTAACAGCATAAACATTTTATATTACTTTTCAGCCGGAGAGAGGGTAAAAGGGGGGAGTGGGGAGTGAGAGGTGGGGGTGGGCAAAGGGGGCACAGAAAGGGGGGAGGGGGAAGGGGGGGTAGGACTCGTGGGGGCAAACCCAAACCTCCGGGTCAGCTCTTTCTGTCTTTTTTCTGTATTTTGAGCTGTCCCGCCCTGGTTCGATTGGTCAAACTTTCCCTAAAGGTATAATGGGTTTACTGTCGCTCCTATTCTATTGGGCAATCCTTCCCTAGGTTTTTTTGGTTCCTGTCGCTCCATTTGATTGGCCCGGGTTTTTGCCACCAAAAGAGAAAGGTTTCAGAAATTTTAATTACTGTATTTTTCCCGGCAATTTCCAATACATAATTCTTGATATTGCGCCGTTTTGAGTTTAGGGGAAAGGGTTTTTTTTTTTAATTATTTTATTTTTGAGGTTCAGCTCTTTTCTGACACTGTTTTCCACCTTTTAAAGGCTTTTTCGGAAAAAACTCCCGCTGACGGAGCGGAGCGCCGAGATTTCTGTCGCGATCTTCTATGTTTCCTCGCATGTTCCGATCCTGTTCACTTCGCCTCGTCGGAGGATTTAGACCCAAAAAAAAACCCGGGCTGCCCGTGGAGCTGCCCAGCGCGCACTGCGCCCCGCTTTCCCCCACCGCCCCCCGTAAAAGCCCCGGGGTTTTCGGTGCGCCCCCGTCCCGCCCCGGAACGCCACCCCACGCCCACACCGCGCCCTGCCCGCCCCTTCTGCGGGGCGCGCTGAAAGTGGCGAGCGCTGCGCCAACACCCCATCCCTGCTCCCACGCGGGATTCGGGCCCTGAGGCACAAAAAAAAAAAAAATACGCCGAAAACAGGCGGGAAAGCCATCATAAATTGCCCCCAAAGTTTTTTTCACCTATTTGCTGTACCCCGAGGATGCCGCTTCCTTTTTGGATTTTTTTGGACTCTTTGATGGCCCTACTGGTTCGAGGGAAAGGCTATGTTCACACGGCTTATTTTTGCGCGTAATTGCACGCGTATTTCACTGCGTATTAAGCGCAATATGCAGCCAAATGCGCACAGCAATTATGGTAATTCATAGCTCTCATAGAGAGCTATGGACTACGCGTCGTCCCACTGCGCCTGCAAAACGATCGTTTTGTACGCGCGGGAGGAGAATTGACATGTCAATTGTTAGCGCCAAATATGCGCCGCTGACAATGCATGTCTATGGGGCCGGCGCCCCTGTGCTTTGGGGGTATGCGCTGATCAGCGCGTGCTTCCAAAACACACGGTGTAATAAGCCATGTGGACATAGCCTAAGGAGGCTGTGCATAAATCTACTATACAGTGGCTTGTGTTATAGGGTTGCTGGTTACCTTCTTGTTTTTGACAGATGTGAATCAAACCTAAGGGCTTGTTCACACGGCTTATTTGGAAGAGGTTTTGGACGAGGTTTTCGGAGCGTTTCCCCGCCCACAATCTCATCCAAAACGCTTCCAAAAAGCCCCCAGTTCATTTAATTGATTCCTATGTAAAACCTCGTTGTAGTTCACACTTCTTTGGAAGTACACGGTTTTTAGCGCGGTTTTGGGCGCGGTTTTTGTCCTGGCTATAAATTTGTATGGGCGAAAACCTCGTCGAAAACCACATCCAAACCTCGCCGAGAAACGCCTCTAAGGCCATGTTCACACAGCTTATTTGGATGTGGTTTTCGACGAGGTTTTCACCCATACAAATTAATAGCCAGGACAAAAACCGCGCCGAAAACGTGCCGAAAACACGCTTCAAGAATTGACATGACACTTCTTTTTCAGCGCTTCAAAAGAAGCGTGTAAAAACCTCGCCGTGTGTGAACTACAACGCGGTTTTACATAGGAATCAATTAAATGAACTGGGGGCGTTGTGGACGAGGTGTTTCAGGCGAGGTTTTGGGCGAGGAAACGCTCCGAAAACCTCGTCCAAATAAACCATGTGAACATGGCCTAAAGGCTTGTCCCCACGGTCGCGGTTTTCACCGGGTTTTACAGACGGTTTTGAAAGCCGTCTGTAAACTGGGTGTCAACCTTTTTCACACGGACCTCTATGGAAAATCCACACAGCAGTCCCCACTGTCCCCACTGCATGGATTTTCCACCGAACGGTTTTTTAGACCGCCGGCGGTCCGAAAAACATAGGACATTCTTTCCGGTTCATTACGGTTTTTGGACGGAACATGAAAATGTCAATGAGAAGGGGGAGGGCTTTTCTCCGCAAACCGCAGAGAAAAGCTGCCCTCCCCCCCGGCCCGAAAACAGAGCAAATAGTGGTCGGATAATCTGACTGGTATTTGCTCTATGCCGTGTAAACAGCCTCTTAGTGTGAACTGGTAAAAATCAGGGCTGTGGAGTCGGAGTCGTCATAAAAGGGAGCGACTCCAACTCCCAAAATATATAATAAGTTCGTCCAGTTAGTTCGATGCAAGAGGAATTGGGTCCGGCCGGTGCTACTGCTCCAATATCTTCGCCTCATCACATGAGGAGTGTAATTGATGCATGGAGCAGGCAAGCGCCTTTCCCCCAGGGGAAAAGATCCCGCTCCCAGGGCAAACAGATTTTCAGCAACATTTTTCACCTGTTTTCAAAGAAGTAGAAGATCAACCATTCATCAAAACTGAATGTGGCTGAGGCGATTCCTTTATACCCTGACATTGTAGAGGTGTTGCTCCTGTGGTCACCGCCCCCAAACCCAAGTTAGTTGTAAGAGG
>JAODAL010079259.1:0-12638 GCA_025379985.1 Phyllomedusa bahiana | reverse complement strand
TTTTTGCTGGCTCCGTGAGTGCCCGGGGGGGGATTTTCTCAGGACCTTTCCCGACCCCTTTACCGGTTTTCCCTACTGCGGCCCCCTCCGCGATGTCGGCTGTAGCCTCCACTCTTGCCATCGCTGATAAAATTTGGGGGACTGCGTTGGGTTATTGGGGGTGTCTCATCCCGGTAAAGGGCTGGAGAGTTCTACGAGATCCCCTCTTGCTGCCCTCCGGTGCTTCCGATTCGCTTCCACCGCTCCGTCCCCCCCTTTTGGGGCTTTGTTTCCACAGATCACGGGAGGCCGTGTGAACCATCTCCTGGTATAAGGCGCTCTTGGACCAACAAAGCTCCCGAATTGTTGTATCACCAGTAGAGAAGCTTTGTATCCGGTCTCCGCCAGGAAACAATAATCTACCCCAACTTTGGTCAGGTCAGAGAGCTTCTCCTTCACGCTGCCATCTTGGTCAGAGCCCGGCCACGCCCACCCAACTGTGTTTTTTTATTAAAGCATGGTATAAGAACACAATATGTAGTACATTTGTAGTGACTGGTCATTACCAAAAGCACTTGCAATTCTCATCAATATCACATTACAGAATAGTTAATAATGTCTGAACATAGCAATTAGATCAAGAGCAAAAAGAGTGAATTTAATCTATAAAATCCAAAATAGTTGTTTTAAACAAATTACACAAGACAAGACACAAGAGGGAGGGGGAGGTCATGCTGATTGAATAAACCAAATGGCGAACCATTGGCAAAAGGTTAGGCTTAGATATGAGTATGCAGTTAATCATAGGCATTGAGAAATAGCGTAGGAATCCCACAATAACCAAATTATCTCAAACCTCCAAATTATTAAGAGAGCTTAAGATGTTCCTTTTCAACATATTTAAACCAGTTTCAAAATCAGAAGTTGGGGGATTTGTTCTCTTCCAATGATTCGAAATCAAAAATTTGCCCGCCATCAAAAAAGGGGGCCCCTTTCTCATTGTGTGTTTGTTTTAATTTGGGTGAAGTTGGGTATTAACAACAAATAAAGGGTCTTTAGGCTTTAGTATTTTCCCTCACATCATGAATAGTTTTCCTCTGTACACCCGGGAGGCCAAAAAATTGATAAACATGCCCTGGGTCACTATTCCAGCATACATCCGGTATAGTCGGATTAAGTTTGTGCAGTAATGCTGGGGTGTGATACCTAAGTTTCATTATTTTATGAATATTTTCTTTATAGACATTGCACATTGAGGATCGGCCAATTTCCGGAGGCCCCATGTGTCCAAGGGTATGGTTTTTCTCAGAATTTCTCCCAGGGAAACTATTAATCTTGTTTTTTTTTTTTACCGGGGCCGGGGTGTAAAAATAAATTAAAATGTTGATATAATCCTTTTTATGACATTCAGCCGACATAATCGTTCAAACCCCACTGGCGCAGAGACCTCATCTGAACGAAAAAGTTGATAAAAATTTTTATTTTTGATAAAATTTAAACATGTCTGGTAACCCAATTCTTTCCTTTAAAGAATGAAACGGCAGCAACCTCAAAGTTCTATAATCTATAAGGTCCGCCAATCGAAATAGCTTGTTGTCAAACCATGGCTTCATTTGACTACCCAAAGCGTCTGACAGCAATGGGTTAAAGAGAAAGGATACCATAGCTGACGCTTTAGAACACAGTTTAAATTTTTGTCCACATTTCCGCCATATCTCCCTTTTGAGGGACATTGGACCTAGAAGAATGATGTCCAATTGTACAGGGATCCGTGACCACAAGAGGGAATTAGGATGCACTGGTCATATTCATAATTTCTCAATTTCAGCCCACCGTGAAAAAGCAAAAAGAGATTACCATGTAGGAATCCTTCTCATATGGGTGGCCCAATAATACTTAATGTCTGGAGTTGCTAAACCTCCATTATATTTGCTTGCCATGAAGACCGACTTGGCCACCCGATGTCGCCTATAGTTCCATATAAATATGAAGAAGGCCTTAAGATCCCTAAGAGGAACGACTATCGGTAGGCTCTCAAACAAATACAAGAGTTTGGTCAATAGCGTCATTTTTACAGAGGTTATCCTACCCAATAAAGATAGTGGCAATGATTTCCATCTTTGAGCCAAATTTTTTATTTCTAGGTTTAATTTGGGAAAATTCTGACTATAGAGGGATGAGTAGGATTTAGTTATGTGAATCCCCAAATATTTAAGAGAGACCTCTCTCCAATGATATTAATAGTTTGATTGAAGGGACAAAAGCTGACCCCTGGGTATACCCACAGGAAGTGCTCCTGTTTTTGTCCTATCTATTTTATAACCAGAAATGTTGTGAAAGTCATCCAAGAGAGCGTGCAGATTTGGGAGAGTAATTTGGGGGTTTGATAAAGTAAGTAAGATGTCATTAGCGAAAAGCAACAGTTTAAATTAATGATCTCGGACCATAACTCCCTGAAAAGAGGCATCGAGACGAGTGGCAGTGGCAAGTGGTTCAACACACAAAACAAACAATAGCAGGGATAGTGGGGATCCCATTCTAGTGCCATTAAATAGATTAATTAGGGATGACATGCTGTGTGGTAGGCGAATAGAAGCCGTTGGGGTAGAGTACATTTGATGAAGGGCTTGAAGGAAGGGGCATGAAATACCAAAATGTTTCAAGACTGAAAACATATACTATATATGCTTTTTCAGCGACTAAACTCAATATTAATGCTGATTGACCCTGTTTGTTAATAATATCAATAAGGTCAATAACTCGACATGTATTGTCTTCCCCCTGACGGTTTTGCACAAATCCCACCTGAGCTTTGTGCATGATCCACAATAGCCATACGGCCAGTCTGTTAGCAAATAATTTAGTAAATATTTTAAGGTCAGCTTTTAAAAGTGCAATAAGCCTGTTATTAGATACCCCCAAAGGGTCTTTCTCCAGCTTTGGTTTGAGGGTAATATAAGAATGCAAAAAGGAGGACAGGACTAAGGAACCCTGCAATATTGCACTGTAAAGTTGTACTTGGTATTGAGAGCACAGATTGGAATACCTGGTAGAGAGGTATGTTAGACCGTCTGGTCCCGGTGATTTACCATTAGGGAGCTGTTTGAGGACATCCTCAAGTTTCTCAGCGGTGACTTCCGTATTTAAAGAGTCCACTGCCTCTTTAGGTATCCGCGGTAGGAGACAAGAAGTGAGAAACTGGTCTAACCTGTGATCTCGTCTATGTTGGTCACCAGGGAGGGTATCTGGAAGAGAGTATAAGTCTGAAAAATATTTATGAACAAGTTGCGCTATAGTTGTGGGGTTATGTATAACGCAGCCGTCCCAATCTCATAATGCATGAGGGGTTCATTTGAATATATCCTCCCTGAGCTGTTCAGCCAACAGGGAGTGGGCTTTATTGCATCTCATAATATTTTTGCCTAGAATAAAGTAGCAATTTTTCTGCTTGCCCAACAGCTATGGCCCGAAGTTGGGCGCAAACAGACACTATTTTCCTAAGAGTGTTTTTAGATGGTTTATGTAACAGGGCTTGTTCTAGCATTGTTAGTTGGGATTGGAGGGCTTCTTAATTCTAGAGCTAAGAGATATACAGTCGCCCCTAATCACGGTTTTATGTGCCTCCCAAAGTGTTAATAAAGAGGAGACTGTGCCTTCATTAGTGGAGAAATAGCCCCTAGTACACTGACCAATCTCTTCTCTAGTGCGGGGATTTTTGAGAAGGCCTCACTTAAACGAATTGGCACCGTGTCTGTTTTCATTGTTAAAATTACAGAGGCATGGTCAGACCATGTTATGAGACCAAGTGCCACATCTGCCACTCCCCTCAAAGAAGGAGTATTACCAAAAAAATAATCAATCCTAGAGTGTGTTTTGTGAGGAGTGGAGAAAAAGGTGAAAGCAGGCTCCCTTGGATGAACTTTCCGCCATAGATCAAACAATAAATATTTTCTAATTTTTTTTCGAAATCCTTTAGATAATCTGGTTTACAAGGGGTCCGCAGATATATTTCCAACATATAATCTGTCAAAAGTTGCGGAAAAGGCGACATTAAAGTCTCCACCTATTATTAACATAGCAGGGGGTAAGCATGAGAGCTTATGAAAAACCCTTTTTAAGGAATCTGATCTGGGATGTATTAGATGTAGATACGTTACACAGAGTGGTAAGTGTTCCTTGGTATGTTCCATGCAAGATAACATATCTCCCATGGACATCGACATAAGATTTCACAACCAGAAAAGGGCACAAGTGAGATAGTAAGATGGCCACACCCGCCCTCTTTCGCTCCTGTGGAGCCATATACGCCTGGGGAAAGAGACCCTTAGCGAAAGAGAAATTTCCAGATTTATCAAAATGTGTCTCTTGCAAAAAGGCAATTTCGGCACGGAGAGACCTGTTTTCTGTAAGCAGTTTCCATTTAACATTGGAGTTGAGGCATTTGACGTTAAGTGAAACTAACTTAGCCATCATAGATTCTTATTTGGTGGTGTGGGTTGCTGTCTAACATTAAAAATATAGTGGGACAAAGGATGTCATGATGATCAGACAGAGTAAAAGGGAATAGCTAGATACAAGACAATAAGGCAACCAATAACAAGTTCAAAACATAAGACTTGAATATGATGAGTAATCTCGTACACTTATACCAAGGCATTAAGTCTTGGGGTGGGGTAGCAAGAATACGAAAATGAACTATATCACTTGATGTCTCCCGAATTTTCGCAAGGAGCCAGGAAAAACTCAGGAGCCAAAACAGGACCCATATGGCCGAAGAAAAGTGGCAGGCCATAACAAACAGCAACTCAGGACCGCTATTTTTTCCTTTCTTTTCTGTTTAAAAATAAAGTATAAGGGTATACGTATATTTGGTATAAGTATACAGAAGAGGAGGAGAAAAAATAAGATAAAAAAAAAACACCAAGGAAGGTGATAAGGAGGTATAAAAGAAAGAAAACAAGAGGGGAAAAATGAGGGGGGAAGAGAAAAAAAAATTTAAGTTACTATCAAACCCAATATCAATTGTAAACAATGGGGGTTAGTATTATGATTATGGTGATTTAGAGAAAATAAAAACTGGCAAGATGGTAGATAAAAATCTCAGCTGCAGGTCTGCAAAGATAAGTTCCCTGACCGGGCAACGATAAAGAAATGCAGTACTATTTCACAGTGTCAGGTTTTGGAAGGAGGGTGTGGCGTTCTGCATGCCAGCTGACGTCTTACATCTTCTCGTCGAAGGTGACTGCCAAATTGGCAAAGGGGGATCCGGAGGAAACTCCTGTTCCCAGCTAATGATGTCGGGTGTAGATAGGTTGAATGTGGAGCAGAAGGCCTGTAAGTCTCTTGGGGACCGTAAAATCGATGATTTGCCGTCTTTAGATGCCACAAGCATAAATCGAAAACCCCATTTGTACTTAATCTCCTTACGTCTGAGTTCGTATAGGAAGGGTTTTAGCATCTTCTTTTGTGTAAAGTTACCCACGACAAATCAGGGTATAGCTGCAATTGTGTGCCTTAGAAGTCTATGACTTTACTGGACCTGGCTTTTGCCAAAATGTTTTTCAACCCAAAAGTTTTTTACAATATAAATCTCGCTTTGGTTTTAGTGCTCTGTGTTCTCTGTCTATTTTTATACGATAAGAGGGGGACTCCCCTAACAAAGTATTAAAGAGAGTTAACATTGAACGCAGACCCTCGCTCCCTTTGTCTTCGGGTAAAGTCCCTTTTTTGTGTTGTTGCGTCTTCCTCGTTTGAGACACTAATTGAGAATGCAGTTGAGCAATATATTTTCTAGTGTCATATGGCCTCCCCTTAGATTTCGACCCCAAGTGTCCTTTTTTTTAAGTCAGTGAATCACTGAGATTTGGGGTTGGGAAAGTTTCTTTAAGTTTTCTTTTAGGGCCCCTTTTGGTCATTTTAGTTGGGTGGTAGCTTAAATACGTTTTCCAATCGTGACTTGAGGAGGAATGTTGTACCTCCATACTTGCTTTCCCTATCATAGATTCTGAAGAAGAGCGCCAAATACTTTCCTGTGAGAATAAGAGAGGATGGGGTCTCTTCCCCCTCTGGTGGGGTCTGCCCTATTGGACTGTGGTACCCCACGCCCAAAAACCCGAATTTTTTGTCGTGGGGTTTTTGGGGCCTTTGGCGGGGGAAAGTTTATGCATAGTTGCGAGGAGCGGCTAGCCAGTTTAAAGCTAGTTTGGGGTTTTCAGAAAATTAAAAGGTACCCCCCTATTTTTTCCTCAAAAGGGAGTTTGAGTGGGGTTTCTGTTTTTTACTTTACGGGTATGTGTATTTTCCCTTTTTGAGTTTTAGATATCGGATGGGTGTATTTTTTTCGGGGAAAAACCAAAGCAGTGGGGAAAACCCAATGCAGGGGGTTTTTGCCCAGTGCAAGGGAAAAAGGGAAAAGAAAGGGTTTCCACCCCTCTCCCAAAATCTTTTTGGTTCAGGGGTTTTCTGTAAAAAAGAGATATCAGGCACTGTGACTGGGACTTTTGCTGCAATATAATCACTCAGTGGGGGGTTCTGGGGGTTTCCCCAATGAATTTTAGGGAATTGTCCCCAGCATTCGGGGGTTTTGGGCCCCCCAGAAAATGTAGGGGCAGGACATTTAGAATCTGTGCGGGTTCTGTGGGACATAAGAGGAAATTGCACCCTCAAGGCTGCTCACAAAATTTTTTTTCCCGGGGGTTTTCCTGAAAAAAAAACCCAATGTGGAGCTGATGTTGTAATGGCGCCCCAAGAGCATTTTGTTGGCGCATTTTATCGATGCAAAAGTATTCTGCTTTTGGGGAGGGGGGGGGGGGGAGGGTTGCGGGGTCTCCTCAACCCCTCTTAGCCATGGTCCAGTACTCAAAGTCCCACGCTGACACTGCCGGCAGCTTTTTCCCTTTCCGGGGTTAAAAAAAAAATCAATTTAAAATTGAAAATCGGGCAAAAAAAAAAAAATTTTCATTTTGAAATTTTTTTCCTCCACTTTGCTTTAATTTCTGTAAAAACCCCTTTAAAGGGGTTAAAAAAACGTGCTAAATGCGGTTTTTTTGTTGGGGTTTCTTTTGGGGGAAGGGGTTTTTAAAACTGCGGGCCCTTTTTAAAAGCCACGTCAGAATTAAAATTGTTTTTAAAAATTTGGTTGAAAAATTTTTCTTGAAAAATCCCTAAAATTTGTTTCAAAATTTTTAAAAGCCCTTAATTTTCTAAAAAAAAAAAAAAAAAGATGTTTAAAAATTTTTCCCCAAACAAAAATGAGACTTAGGGGTAGAGGGTTCTTTTTTACAATATTTTTGGAAAAAGACTTTCGGTTTTCTTCAAGAAATTTTTAGACTTTGAAAAAATTGGAAAATTTTTTTTTCAAATTTTCCCAAAGTTGATGTTTTTTTCATGAATACAAAAGGATTGTGTGACCAAAATTTAAACCCCCTTTTGTTTTTAAAGAAAATGGTTTTCATGGGGAAAACAGTTTTAAAAATTGGGGATGGGTTTAAAAATTTAAATTTAAAAAATTTTATTTTAAACAAAAAGTGACCCCTTTAATAAATTTTGGGAAAAAAGGGTCTTTTTTGGGGGATATAAAGCGGGAATCATTGGGGTTTGAGAGAACCTCTTTAAGTGCCTTTACTTTCCAGAAATGGTATCAGAAGTTATGAATACCATCTCAATGCGATTTTGAGGCAGTTTTCTTGGATGTCAAAGATTTTGGGGGAAAATTTAAAAGGGGTTTTGCCAAGATGAAATGTTGAGGGGGATCCCCCAAAAAAAGGGAAATTTAATAACTTTTCTAAATTTATGTGTTAAAAAAAATTTTTGCACCCTGAGAGAGCTACAGGTTTGCCACTGCCCCTTAGTTACTCAAAAGCTGGCCCCATTACAAAAGGGCCCCGGGAAAAGAGCTGCGGTCGGGCTTGCCCCAGAGAAAATTTCTTATCGGGATAAAGGGGGAAAGCTAAAAAGAAGTTTTAAAGGCCCCCGGGTAGAAATATTTGTTTTTGAAAGAATAAGTTGTGTGTGATTGTCTGAGTATATCCCTGTTTTATTGATGTAGGGAACAGAAGGGAGCTTTAAAAGAGGTGAAAAGCTTTCAAGCTGCTGTGGAGAAAAGGGTTGGTCTTTTTATACAGAACCCGCTAGTTTTAGTTTGAAAATTTGAGTGAACATTACACACGCCCCTAATGCAGGGCTCTGTGTCTGGCTGTGTCTCCCTTTTTTCTTTCACTCAGCGTGTTGTTTACATTTGTTTTTAAAAGGGGCCCCGTCCGGCAAAACCCTTTTAAGTAATTTATTTAGGCTTCTTTCCAAGTTGCACTGAATGATAGTTTTATTATGTAATAGTTTCAGTACACTGTGAAACTTGAGTAAGGTGCTGTAGTTGTGGGGCTTTTACCCTGTGGAAATTTAGGCTGCAAAAAAAAATTACTAAATAATTAAAAATTGGGGGAATCCAAGGTGGTTTGCTTTTTTTTTTATCCTTTTCAATATTCTTTTAAAAAATGCGCCCCTTTTGTTTTTAAAAACTTGTTTAACCCAACAAACTTTATTTGTTTTTGGGGATTCGCTATTAAAAAGAATAATACAGAAAAGTTTTAAATTTTAACCAAATTTTTAAATGTCCCCAACCATGACGCTGTTCATCCTAAGATTTGAAATTGAAATCTGAAAAATTTTGAGGCCAACTCAACACCTCATGTTTGTCATATTCCTGAACCATTTTTGCAGTGTGGCGGGGGGTTATCCGATAAAGGGCCCCACTGTCATTCTGGAATACCTCTGCCATGAAGGGGTGCAATAGGTCTACAACAATGTTTAGGTAGGTGGTACATATCAAAGTAACATCCACATGAATGCCAGGATACCCGGTTCTCCAGCAAAACATTGTCCAGAGCAGCAGCAGCTGCCCGCCTTTTCCCTAGGGCACCAGCCCTTCTTTTTTCCCGTAAAGAACACCCTCAAGCCTAAGCCATCCAATGATGAAAAAAAAAAACACGATTCTCAACGGAACCTTCTTCCACTGGTCATGTCCCTTTTTTGGGCTTATGTCCCTTATAGAAACTTTCAGCACGCATATTTAAAACCCCCAAAAGCAGCAAGTTGCAATGCAGTGTGTGCAGTTGGCCAAGAACTGACTGTTCACCTATTGTCCAATATAGCCGACCCAAGACAGCCCTTTGTCACAAGTTTAAAGACTTCCTTAATTGATAGTTGCCAATTTTTAAAAATTTAAAAAGCAGGAGATTGTAGGGGCGGCGTGCCGAGCGCGCCGCGCAAAAGGCGGACACGCCCATCTGTCGGTGTGCCCCGCCCCTTCAAAAGCCACACCCCCTCCACCTAACTGCATAAAGGTTTGGGAAGGAAAACCGGTAGATGCCCTTAAGCCCGGTAGTACCCCCCCCCTAACCAAAGGTAGTGCCCCAAAAAGGCAGGGGGTGCCCCCTTTTAGCCAAGTAGATGCCCCCTTTTAGCCAAGAGATGCCCCCCCTGTACCAGGAAGCCCCTTTTGTAGCCAATAGAGCCCCCCTCTGTAGCCAGGGAGAGCCAAATTTTTCCCGTAGATGCCCCCTTTGTTCCAGGTAGATGCCCCCTTTGTTACCCGGGATCCCCCCCTGTTTCCCGGTAGATGCCCCATTGTTAGCCCGGGAGTGCCCCCTCTGTTGCCAGGGATGCCCCCATTGTTAAACCAGGGAGTGCCCCCATTGTACCAGGAATTTTCCCCCCATTGAGCCAGGGAGGCCCCCCCAAAAGTAGCCAGGTATGCCCCCCTTTTTGCAGGTAACCCCCCCTTTTAGCCAGGTAGTGCCCCCCCCTGTTGCCAGGTAGACCCCCCCTTGTAGCCAGGGAGTGGCCCCCGTTGCCCGGTAGACCCCCCATTGTACCCGGTAGTGCCCCCTTTTTGTTTTGGGCCAAAGGTTTTCCCCCCCCCATTGTACCGGGAGTGCCCCTCTGTTGCCCGGTACCCCCCCCCTTTTACCAGGGTTTCCCCTCTGTTGCCTTTCCCCCACCCCTTTAGCATTAGTGCCCCCTTTGTTGCCAGGGAGACCCCCCCTTGTACCAGGTATGCCCCCCCTTTTTGCCAGGAGCCCCCCCCTTTAAACCAGGTAGTGCCCCCCTGTTCCAGGTAGACCCCCCATTTTACCGGTAGTGCCCCCTCGTTGCCGGGAGCCCCCCAAAATTGTAGCCAGGTAGGCCCCCTCGTTGCCAGGTAGCCCCCCCCATTGTGAGGTAGAGCCCCCCTAAAACTAAAAAAATAAAATTTTAAAGCCCTTACCTCACCAGGCTTGCGCCCCGGACATTTGGGCCCCGACTGAGTAGTTCAGATCGAGGGGGATGCCCGCACCCCGGCGTCACCCCCCCTGCGTTGGGGGGTATGTACGGCCAACCGCGCTTTGTTTTAAGGGGGAGAAGGGAGGGAGGGAAACGATCCCCCTGCCTCCCCCTGTACTGCTGAGAGTGCGGCGGGGCCCGCACAAGTCAGTGAAAACCGCGGGCGGGGGGGGCCCCGCGCGGCCGTTCACCGCCTGTAGGGCGGCCCCCGGCGGGCCAGGTAGCGAACAACTTATCGCGCGCGCCCCCCCGCTGCTGCGGGCGGCGGGAGGAATGCCAACTAGCCGGAAGGGCGGGGGGGGAACCCCCATTAGGGGCCCCCCCCCCCCCCCGCCAAAAGGGGGGGAGATTTGGGAATGTATGTTTAAATTTGGGTTTTTTTATGTTATGGCTGTAATTTTATATATTATATTTCCTAATGTTTATAGACATGTACTCATATACAGACCCCATAGTTTTGGCCTACAAATACTGATACAAAATACGAAGACTAAAATACATAAGTGTGAATAAGGCTGACCCCCTTTTTTTCATCTGCATCTGATGTAAATTAAATACTGATGGCAAATTGATATCAGTAACAATTAATTTTATATTGCTCTCACAAAACAGACCATGATAGATAATGTAAAAGTGGCAGAAATGAAATATTTTTATAAAATATGGCCAGTTCCCATATTAATTATAGTAAAACCCCCGGTTCTTTGGATTCCGCTGTGAAATCCACTTGAAATACCTGTATGTGAACAGGCCCTAAATACAAGTGACTATATAATATCTTTTAATAGCGCTAAAGAAAAATCGAAAAATTTCTTGGGGTTTTTGTTTCAAAAAAAGGAGCAAAGATATTTGAAATTTATGGGGGGGGATTTTTCCCACCCCGCGACTTCTGTTCAGTAATGTTATTCGACAAAAATTCAAGGTTTCCCACAGAGAAAAAAATATTTCCCAGCAAAAATAAAAATTCAAACCCCTCACTGACTCTTTAAGCATTAATGACCAAGTTATGTTTTTCATGCTATCCTCCTTGCATTCAAAAAGCCATAAACTTTTTTTTTTATTTTCCGTCAGTGTACCTGTATGAGAGTTTATTTCCTGGATTGAGTTGTATTTTTCAGTTGCAGCATTTTAACTAGATGCCAACCACCCATTGGCTTCATACTTCCATATGGTCGACACCTTGGCCCGTGTTCAACGGCTTACCCCGCGGTTTTGTGAGCCGTATTGAGCTCAAAATCGCCGTAAAATAAGGGGGGGAGGGGCGGGGCCCGGGAGGCGGCGGGGCCGCTCCCGCCCCCATAGAAAAATGCATTGTTTTTGGGCGTACCCCCCGAAATTTAATGTGAATTACTTTCTCCCCCCCGGCGGTTCCCCGAGCGGGGGGAGCGACGGAATCCATTGTTCTTTATGAGAGCAGTGGATTACCTAATGACTCCGACTTTGGCGCCGTATGCAGCGAAATCCGGCGACAGTAGGGCCAATCCGCGGCAAAATAAACCGGGGGTAACGGCCCCGTGTAAAATATGAGGTTTTAAAGCCCTCAGGTCAGCGGACTGGGCTCTCTAGAGAAGGAGGGGACAGTTTTAATGCCCGTTTCCCGTTGTGTATAAAATGCTCAAAGAGCGATTGTACGATTGCCAAAACCTTCCCGTGGTCACGTGCTGCCGGGCTTTAAATTGCAGTGTGGGGCCCCCAGGCAGTCGCAGTAATTTGGGACTGTATTTAAGCAAAATGTGTGGTGCTCAATATGTAAAATAAAAACATTTATTAAATTAGCACAAAAAAATAATAAAGAAAACCACTGACAGCCCAAACTGCGACTTTTAGGCCCACCCCCGGGGCCTAAAATTTTATATTTCCCCATGTATAAATGTATGATGGAAAAGTAACACAATTACAAAACTTATTTCAGTGCCCCTTATGCAGTTTATCCCCTTAAGGTCTAAGCATTTTTTTTTTCTTATTACGTTTGTTTTTTCCTTCCTGACTTCCATGAGCCACACAACTTTTTTATTTTTTCATCTATAAACACATATGGCGGTTTATTTTTTGTGGGACAAAATCTACTTTTTAATGGTTCCAGAGACCATACCATATAATTTACTGGTAAATCTGAGAAAAAAGTGGGTTGGAGTGTGAACAAAAATACTTTTTTTGGGGGGGGTTATGGCATCCACTCTTCGGTATAAATGATGTGTTATCTGTGTTTGGAAAGCCCCTTTCCCTCTGCAAAAACTCACTGCTGTTCAGGGCCTTTTTTTCCCCCAAAATCCCCCAAAACCCGTGGCCCTACGAAAAAATGGCTCCAGCAAACTGCACCGCTTCCCTTGCCCCCCCTA
>JAODAL010079258.1:0-12639 GCA_025379985.1 Phyllomedusa bahiana | reverse complement strand
GGGTAAATGGGACCTGAGAAGCTGGCAGGAGCTCAGAGATGGACTCAGCATGAAGTACAACAATGCAAAACTGCACAATGGCCTGACCCTGAAGCACAGACAGGAACTTCCTCTTATAGCCAGGTCACAGGTCAAGAGGAAGGTGAACAGGACAAGGACCAATAAAGGGCAGAAAGCTGCCGCGCGTGCCCTAGAAGGCACAGTGCATGTACAGGACGTCAGGAAGCAGGAGAAACAGGACAGACAAGTACAAGGAAGGCACGACACGCTGGCGGTCCATGGCAGGGGACCGTGGCATGAACCGTGACAGGGAAAAGATGTTCTGGTTAATTTTTATACCTATACAGGTCAGGAGAAGCAGTAATTACCATCTATAACAGTAAACTAAATATGTGGAACAACTTAGTGAAGAAAATTTGGCTCTAATAGAAAAAAATTGCTAACTGGAAAGATGAGGAGGACAGCTTGCAAGCAGGGGCGTAGCTATAGGAGGTGCAGCGGTAGCAGCTGCTATGGAGCCCTGCCTCCTGAGGGGGCCCAAAAGCCCCTTGACCCATAGGAGATTTGGAGACGGTGTGTTATACAATTACTGAACCCCCAAAACTGCAAAAACTGAACTTTTGGGCATTAAGTATGATTTAGCAAATCCAAGCACTCTGTATAATATATATCCATGTATATGAGAGTTAGTCATTATGTGAGCCTGCAAATGTCAACAAATAATGGCTTCTGGGTGTGGGAAAGTTGCAGCCAGCATTACTAAAACTCCCTGACTATTGATGTCTATGGAGAGGAAAATGCTATCTAGGAGCAGTCTGTACAGTACAGAGAGTGAACTGAAAATGGCGTTCACAAGGCAATACAGTGAAATATATATATAATATGGTCATGTGATTTTAGCAGCCAATGAGAGCCCTACACCTCAGCGATGATGTTTTTGACACTTTTCTGTGTTCTGCACTGATTGGATAGCTGCCAAAAGTGCAGAAAGGTGATTGGATGGCCGTCAAAACTGCAGAAAGCCGTTGAAAATTAAACTGAAAATGGTGTGTCAAACTAGAACTAAAACTTTACTCAAACGAACAGTAAAATTTCGGTTCGAGTTCTAAAAATTCGAGAAGTTCTACTAGAACTTAACTTTTCTAGAACGGTTTGATCAACGCTATTAGAGACTTTTCGCTCCTTCCCTTTCCATTTGAGGAGGCCCCACAGATACTCAGTAGGGTTTAGGTTTAGAGAGATGCTTGGCCAGTCCAGAATCTTTTCCCTCATTTTTTTTAGCAAGGCAGTTGTCGACTTGGAAATGTGTTTGAGGTCGTTATCAAGTTGGGATACTGCCCTGCGGTCCAGTTGCTGAAGGGAGGGGATCATGCTCGGATTCAAAATGTCATAGCTCATGTTTGCAGTCATGATTCCTTTAATGACCTGTAACTGTAGTGAACTGTTTACCATCTGAACAAAAATTAGTTTATCTTGGTCTCATCAAACCACTGGACGTGCTTCCAGAACTCCATTAGTCTGCTTGTCTTCAGCAAACTGTGGACTTTCTTGTGCATCATCTAGAATGAAAGTCATGCTGACTAAATTGATGCAGTGTGCGGCATATGATCAGAGAACTGACAGGCTGAAACCCCCACCACCACCAACAAACACACACTCGTTCAACTTCTGCAGCAGTGCTGGAAGAACTCATACTTCTATTTTGAAAAGACAATCTCTGGATATGATGCTCTGCACTTTGGTCAACCATGGAGAGGCCTGTTGTGAGAGGACCCTGTCTTGTTAAACCGCTGTATCGTCTTGGCCAACGTGCTGCAGTTCAGTTTTAGTTTTCTTCTTTTAGCCTATGCCATCTTTATGTACAGGGTGGGTCATTTATATGGATACACCTAAATAAAATAGGAATGGTTGGTGATATCAACTTCCTGTTTGTGGCACATTAGAATATGGGAGGGGGAAAACTTTTCAAGATAGGTGTTGACCATGGAAGCTATTTTGAAGTCGGCCATTTTGGATCCAACTTTATTTTTTCCAATGGGAACAGGGTCATGTAACACATCAAACTTATTGAGAATTTCACAAGAAAAAACAATAGTGTGCCTGGTTTTAATGTTACTTTATTTTTTCATGAGTTATTTACAAGTTTATGACCGCTTATTAAATGTGTTCAAAGTGCTGTCCATTGTGTTGGATTGTCAATGCAACCCTATTCTCCCACTCTTAACACACAAAGCAACACCACTGAAGAAATGCTAGCACAGGCTTCCAGTATGCGTGGTTTCAGATGCTGCACATCTCGCATCTTCACAGCATAGACAATTGCCTTCAGATGACTCCAAAGATAAAAGCCTAAGGGGGTCAGATCGGGAGACCTTGGTGGCCATTCAATTGGCCCACGACAACCAATCCACTTTCCAGGAAACTGTTCACGTAGGAATGCTTGGACCTGACACCCATAATCTGGTGGTGCACCATCTTGCTGGAAAAAGTCAGGGAACATGCCATCTTCAGTGCACAAAGAGTAGTGATGAGCGATTTAATCAAGAAAAGCTGAAATCAAAGTGATTTTCATGTTTTCGGAGATCTCAATTCGATCTAATTTTTTCCCATAAAATCATATTAACCATTGTGATCGTCGATTCAGATCGTGCCATTTTCGCAGCTTCCTGTACATTTTCGCAGCTTCCCCCCTCTTGCGCAGAGCACAGAGGGGGGTCAAGAACATTACCAGTGGGGGGTGTAGGGATCTCATTGGCTGCTAAAATCACATGACCCTGCTTTAGCTATGTCACGGCACTTCCTGCTCGCCGCCATTAGCTTCCAGATTGTGAACGGAACGGATCGCTGTCTCTCTGCTTAGCTTTTTTAAAAGCTGGCATACACTATTTCCCAGCATTTTCACCATGGAACGGCTGCTAGTTCGGGGGCAGGTTTTGCATCAGACACAACTACGTTAATCTCTCGTATCAAATCACTGTTAGAAAACAGCATATTTTATCTCTGCATTGCCCTAAACTTCCTGGCAGCAGTTTCTGAGGAGGGGGCCGCTTGGTTGTGGGGGGATCTTCTCATTAGACACAGCTATATTAATCTCTCATAAGAAATCACTGTTCTATAGAGTTTTATTCTGGAAAATGTCATTCCTTGGGAAAAACGTCTGTGCTGTAGTGTAATATGGACAGCCTCTGTACAGGAAATCAGCCCTAAACAGAAAGGGCTTTGATACACAGCTTTTGGGCAGAAAACCTCATTCCATTCCCTTTATTCACATGCAGCATTTTTTTTTGGGGGGTGGAGGGAGGGGGCAGCCAGTGTAAAAGACCGCGCTCTTCCATTTACAAGATATTCCATAGAAAAATATCCTGTTTATAATCCTTAATGCTTGTTGAATAAGACCACATTGCTTGGCTATTCCGTGGAAAAAGTCAATTGCTAGTCCTAATTGGCAGTTCTAAATTACAAGGACTGAAGGAAGAATACTGTTGATTAGTTGTCAGAGTTGTTCCACAACACCTAATTTCATAGATATTCCGGAGAAAACATTTCTATTTCTACCCCTAGTTGTCAGTTGTCAGAAAAGACCACATTTCTTAGATAATCCATAGAAAAATATTCGATTAGTACTCCTGATTGTCAATTGTGAGAAAAGACAACATTTTGGAGATATCCCATATAAAACATTTCTATTTCTACCCCTGTTTGTCAGAAAGGACCACATTTCTTTGTTAATCCATAGAAAATTATTCTATGTTTAGTCCTGGTTGTTAGTGTTGAGCGATTATTATCGACAAAGTCAAAATCGGCACAGTTTTTATGGTGATCGGATTTTTTCGATCATGCGATAATTCAGGTTAAAATCTGTGCATCATCTATTAAGATCGCGCCATTTTCGGCGCTTCCTGTAATTTTGGCGGCCAGCAAATCAGATTACAGAATAGAGCAAGGTGAGATGTGTGTGCGACGTCATGACTGGGATGTGTATGGTTGTGATTGGCTGGAAAAATCACATGATCTCGTTTTACATAGAACAGCGTTTCCTGTTCAGCCTCACTGTCTCTTAGCGTCTCAGAGCAGAAGGACGTGCGCTCTGCTTGTGTCCAAACAGCTCAGCAAAATTATTCTATTTCTTCAAAAGAGAAACCTCTACTATTAGCTGTGATCCTTACAATTTAGCTAGATTTGAGATTTGGGAAAGGTTTTATATGGTTAGGTTTAAAAGAAATTTTAAAGAGCATCTACCGCTGTAAAGTCACAGGGGGGGCCCCGTGGACGAACACGACAACTCTATAAAGAAATACTGGATAAAGTTCACCAAGACTTAGTGTAGACATTGCAATAGCTTTATTATTAACAGTTTTCTATTGAAATATTTCTGGATATTGGGGAGCCTGAACTTATAGGATACACATCTTTCTAGTACCTGCAGGTCTCATTGTTAGGTGCAAAACTCCACTTTTATTTCAGTATACATTTCAGATAGGTGTTCATTTTCAATTTTGCCCATTTTCCCCCTTTGTTCATATATCCACCTTGCAGTTAAATTAGATCCAGCAATTTTGTAGTCAGCACAGGGTTTATTAGGTGCCAAAAAATACTTTTTAAACCGAATAAATTTCAGATACGTGTTTTTTGACTTTGGCGCACTACGCTTTGTCATTGAGGCACCTTGCACTTAAATGTTAAAACTGCAATTTTTAGTCACCACAGGTGAATTGATAGGTGCCAAAAAATACCTTTTATTATCCGAATACATTTCAGATACGTGTTTTTTTTACTTTGGTGCACTACAGCTTTGTTCATTGAGGCACCTTGCACTTAAATGTGAAAACTGCAATTATTTTGTCACCTCAGGTGAAGTGATAGGTGCCAAAAAATAGCTTTTATTATCCCAAAAACATTTCAGAAACTTGTTTTTTTCACTTTGGCGCAGTCCAGCTTTGTTGATAGATCTACTTTCAGTTTAAATTAGAATCCAGCAATTTTGTAGTCACCACAGGTGAATTGATAGTTGCCAAAAAATAACTTGTATTATCCGAATACATTACAGATACGTGTTTTTTGCACTTTTGCACAGTCCAGATTTGTATATAGAGCCACCTTGCAGTTAAATTTGTATCCAGCAATTGTGTAGTTACCACTGGTGAATTGATAGGTGCCAAAAAATACCTTTTATTATCCGAATACATTTTAGATACGTGTTTTTTGACTTTGGCGCACTACAGCTTTGTTCATTGACTCAGCTTGCACTAAATCTGAAAACAGCAATTTTTATAGTCACCACAGGTGAATTGAAAGGTGAAAAAAAATTACTGTTTTACCAAAAAAAAAAACGGTTTTTTGCACTTTTGCCCGTCCCATTTGTTGATAGAGCACCTTGCAGTTAAATTTTAAAATCAGCAATTTTGTTTTGATTAGAGGGTTTTGAGAATAGCTGTGATTTGCCCGTTTTTAATAAGAGATTTTTCCAAAAAACTTTTTCCAAACCCTTTCAAATTTTTTATTTCTGACTGGAGCTAAATGCAGGGGGAAAAACGAGCAAAGAGGGAGGTAGAAAATGGGGGAGAGGTCGGAGAGGTGCCCTTCCGTGCTGGCGACAACACGCGCCAGCGGATCTTTCGTTGCGGGACCGTCGGCCTGTCAGTGGATCAGGGCCTGTGAATCTCAGTAACAAAAAGGTCCCCAAATTGTCCTTCTGTTAAAAAACCGATCCAGCAGCTTACCTCCTCGTCCTCCAGTCACGGCCCAAATGTGTCATCACATCATCAGCTTCGTCCAAATGAAGAGCCCAAATGTAAAACTGTGAAACCCACCACTGGGATAATCCATTGTCTAAAGCTCTTGATGACAAAATGCGGTTGGGGGTCAAAAGGCATTTTAAAAGATCAAGAGGTGATTTAGTTGCTCGGGCCCCCAGTTACTGAGCCATCAGAGGGGGTGAAGGACCCGGTAAAAGGGCAAAAAACCCCGGGGGGGTGGGGCAAGCCTTGTAGGCCCTCTTGTTTTGTGCCCGCAAGTTTTTCTGTCAAAAAAGTGGACACCAATCCCTGTGTTGTGATGATGACGACTTTGGGGGATCCATCTGATTTTTTCCCGCAGTTTTTGTTCCCGAGCCTTCATCAGGGGACCAGGAGGAAGACGGGGGGGAGTGTCAATACGGGGTCCCCCAAAAAAAAGGGAAGGGCGGTCGCAGAAAATTCTGTGTATGATTCCGCCACCCAAAGGGTCGCGCAAACCCCCCCCTCGCTTTCCCGTCAAAAAGGTCCAGGACCTCTCATAAGTAGGGGCAAAAACCCTTAAGTGGTTAACCCCCACCAACAGTCTAGCCACATCCGAATGCATGATTGAAAAAGGGGGAACACTTGGCCAAAAAAGGCCGCCCGACCCCGGGCCCTCCAACCACTGTCACCCCCTCTTTTTCCGCCCCCTCCCCTTTCACCCCCCACCAAGCGTTCTCGCTGCCCATGTCTCTCAGAGTCGATCGGGGGATCACCTCGTTCAGCCCCCCCGTCGCCAAATTTACTACCACACCCCCAAAGGCCATCCTACCCCTTCTCCTTCCGCAGTTTGACGACCTGCACGGACAGGGCCAGTTAGCAGCCCCCCTTCTGTCTTCCGGGTTTGGGAGCGAAGAAAAACTTTAACCCCAAACCATCCCAAACCCAAAAGCTTAATTCGGATTGCCGGGTTTTTTGGGCCTTTGGGAAAGTTTCCTTTCCTCTGGTGGACACGATGGGGTTCCCCCACATCGGCCCTTGCGCCCCCCAATAAATCCGAGAGGCATTTCTTTGCCAGGGAAAAAGGCCCTGCACTGGGGCCAGCCCCGTGAAACTAAAATTTCAAGCGCGGGTTTTCTGCATCTGTGGCCGGAAAAGTCCTCTGACCCCCCCCACATGGACAGTAACACGGCCAAGGCCCTTACTCTTGAAATCACGGGTTCTGGGTGGGTGTTTTGGGGGGGACGGTGGGTCCAGGCTCGGCGCACGCTCCCTTTAAAAAACCCCAGGGATGGTGAGGGCTCTTTCCCCCAAGGTCCCCTTTGGGGGCATCACGTGCCCAGAGAAAACCCCGCCTTTTGAAAAATTTTCTGTTGGGGACCCTCCCCCCAGGTCAGGGCTGTGGAGGTTCCGCAACGGGGACCGAGCGGGTGGGTGACAAAAACCTTGTTTCCAGGGAAGGGGGGGTATGCGATAACGGGGCGAAATCTGTTTTCCGCCTTAAATCGAGGCTGGAGCAACCCTTGCCTGGCAATGTCAGAAATGGTCCCGAAATTTCTAAAGACTACCCGGGGCGGACTTTCCTTGAAGAAGGCTCGAGGTTGGTTCGCACTTCCGCTGTTCGCACCCTCTTCGTTTCCCCCCTGGCTTTTTTGCGCACAGTCGGCCTCCCCCTCAACCATTCATTGTTGACGTGGGGGAACCGCTGGGTTCCCCCTCCCCCTGTCCCCATTGTGGCCAGGCAAGCCATTACCAGTACGAAGTGACACATGGCCTGCAAGCACGGTGCGGACCCGGGGGGTTGAGCCACCCAGAGTGGGGAGGGTAAAAAGGGTCTGCACCCTCCTTGCCGTTTTGAAGAACCATCAAAATGAATGGGACAAAAGCCCCCTTTCAAATTTAGCATTTGGGTGATCTTTTCGGAAAGATCGTTGGACCTCTGAAGCAACAGGTCCGCCCCGGACGGAGGGGGACGGACACAGATGGGGGCCCGGGGCCTTTTCTCCTCAATCCACAAGGCCCACAGTTTAAATTTCTCGGTCTTCATTTGGGAGTGGTTCGGGGGCCAAGCTTTGCAAGGGGCGCATCAGCTCTCGGGGGATCATCCCAAGTCAGGGGTGGTTGAACTGTGCCGGAGGAAGTGGATGAAGGGGGGTAGGAGGAGGATTTTAGACACCCTGTTCCGACCCTCCTGCCCTTTGGAAAGAGGTTGGGGCGAAAATTTAGGGGAGGGGGAAGTTTGGGGAAAATCAGTTTGCTAGTGCCCCCCGACCAGGGCTTTTGAAATCAAGGCTCCTCTTCACAGGTGCTTTGGTCTCCCCTTTTCCTCCCATATCCCCGCATTAAGGCCATCCCCAAAATTGAAAACGTTCGGGGGGCCACCCCCCTGGCCCCCTACAAAACAAATTTTTCAGCACTTTCCTTCCACCCACCCAAATAGAGAAATAAAATGCAGAAAAATGGAGACCTTGCTGATTTTATCAACTGGAGAATCTGTTGCGTCTGCTTCACGTTCTTCAAATGTCACTGTGGAACAACGCCAGCGACGTGACAGCAGTAGAGTGCCCAAATAGCCCTTGCGGCAGCAGCAGCATCACAGCAGGCAAGGTGGCAGAAGCCTAATGGGTGACCTTGGCAATCTTTATTTACCACCTCACCAACGCATGCAATGCAGGGCAAAACATGCAACACCCGAGACCAGCTTTAAAATCATGGTGCACGACTATCTGGTTCAACACCCATGTTTTTGTATGTGTTCCGGGCCCCAAAGATTCTGGGTATCCAAAATGGACGAATGGCCCGAGCTGGCTCGCCACGCGTTTGAGGTGTTGTCCTGCCCAGCAGCCAGCGTCATATCTGAACGGACCTTCAGCACAGCCGGAGGAGTCATTACGAAAAACGCATCCGGCTTTCCACAAAATTAATGTGGATCGCTTGACTTTTATCAAAGATGATCAGGCATGGATCTCTGATGGGTGTTGTGGCCCCCAAATTTCCCAGGTCAAACCCATTTTTGTTTCTGGTCTACTTCACATTCCCCTCCAAACAGAAATGGTCTCTTGAAAAAAATTATTTTTAAAATGCATTTCTACTGCAATTTTTATTCTCAGATCCCAACAGTTCATTTTGCTGGTTTTTGCTCTGAGGAGATTGTAAAAGACCCCCAAAAGGGGTTTCATGAAAAAAACCCATTTTCCATTTACTCATTTCTCTTTAAATTTTTCGCATTGCAAGGGTTTTTGGGGGGTAAGGGTTGCCTCAAAATTTTTAACAGTGGTTTGGAAGTATTTTTTAAAATTTTTTGGGGCCCATGTTTGCGGGAAATTTTCAGAAAAATTTTATGGCCCCTTGGGAAAAAAGAAAATGGGGGCCCTTTAAAAATGGCATTTTCCCCCCAAAAATTTTAACAGTGCTGAAAAAAGTCATATTTAAAATTTTTTTGGGGGGTTCTTTTTTGCTGTGAGTTTTAAAGCTATAATCAGGGTTTTCCTTTTTGGGAACAAAAATTGGGGCCCTTTTTAAGTGGTATTTCTCCCCCCCCAATTTTTTTTCAGTGGCTGAGAATCTTTTTTAAAATTTGGGGGGGTCATGCTTTTTTAAATATGCAGCAATACAAACAAAGGTCCCAAATTCAAAAAATGTTGTTTCTAAAGACATTTTTTTCTTCACAATTGTCAAAAGGGGCTCAGGGGTCATGTTTTGTTTTTTGGGGGCATTTTGCGTGACATCCCAGCTATACAACAGGTCCAAATTATAAAAAATGTTTTTTTCTAACAGACATTTGTTTTTCCCAAAATTTTGTCCAAAGGCTCAAGGGAAAAAGTTTTAAAATTTTTTGGGGGCATTTTGCTGTGCTTTCCAGTTTTTCAAACGGTCCTTTTTATAAAAAAAATTTGTTGTTTCTAACAACATTTGTTCTTCACAATTGTCCAAAGTGGCTCATGGGTCATGTTTTTAAATTTTTTTGGGGGGCTTTTTGGCTGTGCATGCAGCTTACTAAAAATTCCTATTTATAAAAAAGGTTGTTTCAAAAGGGAAAATTGCTTCAAAATTTTGTAAAGAGGGGCTAAAGGGGTTGAGGGGTGCTGTCGGGAAAACAGGAATAGGTGGGAAACACTTTTTAAATGGCCCAATTTTGGGAAAAATAAATTGTTTTTGCAAATTTTTAAAAAATAGCTAGAAACCCTTGTATTGAGAAAACCCCCCTTTTTTAATAAAATTTAAAAAAAAAAGGAAAACAAAGACTTGGGGGGAATTTCCACCCCTATTTTAAAATTTTGGGTTTTTTAGAATTAAACTACTAAAAAAGTTGGGTTTTACAAAATTTGCTGTTTTAAAAAAAATTTCCCCTGAATTGTACAAGGGAGGTACCCGGAAAACTTGACCAATGTAGGTTACTAAAAGGGCATGGGTTTTTGGAGCATGGACAGAGAACTATTTCAGAACCATTTCCCCCAGCCCCGTTAGTAAAAAGGGGGGGGGGGGGAATTTCCAAGAAAAAAAGGGGGGACCTGGGTGTACCCCAGCCTTAACCCCCATAATTTTTAAGTAAGAATTTGGGCCACCCCTCATAAGGAGGGGCCCAAAAAGGGTTTCCCAGGTCTTGACTGTGTACAGGGAAGGCTGGGGGTTCTCACAAATTCCGCTTTTCCCCCTTTCTTCGCACAACCAGTTTTCGTTGCTTGGTCATCAAAGGGGATTTTAACCTGCGTGTTTTAAAAGATGACGGACCCCCCCGCCTTGGGGTCTCACCCCCCACCCATGAACTTCCCGGGCCCTGGGTCATGCTGTGCACGGGAAAGGTTTATAAAGTCCAGGAAACTAAAATGGTGGTTGAAAGACCCCTTTTTCCGGCATTTTTTTAAATGTGGGGGTCAGCAGGTTTGGGGCTAATGCTTGGCTGGCAGGTATAGTAATGTCCGTTCAAATAAAATGGTGGTTGAAAGACCCTTTTTTCCGGCATTTTTTAAATTGGGGGTCATGAATTTTGGGGCTCATGCTGTGGCCCGGGGACGGGTTAGTAAAATGCCCATTCAACAAAAATGGGGGTTTTAAAGATCCTTTTTGGGGAAAACTTTTTAAATGTGGGGGTCAGCAGGTTTGGGGCTATCGCGTTCCAGGACAGGGATATTAAAAGGGCCGTTAAAGAAACTTTTGGGGTTTCAAATCATCGCCTTCTGGCATTTTTAAATTTTGGGTGTGCGGGTTTTAAAGGGTCGGGCTTGGGGTAAAAGACGGGGGATAGAAAATGGTCTGTGACTTTTTTCTGTGACTTTTTTAATAAAAAAGTGTGTTTTGCCAAGAGTAGCACTATATTTGATGTTGGGGATGTTAATTTCGCTTCTCCACCCTTGTTTGGGTTTTAAAATAAAAGGTGTTGTTGCTCCCCATAGATTTAAGGGTCATCGGCATAATCGTGCTCTTATCGAAAAACCTTTATCGAAGCGGCCGACTACGACTATCGACGATCTCGATGCCAACGCAATCGCTAACCTAATGATGACATAGAAAAAGGAATGGACAGGCGCATACCGGGGCCGTAATTCATTAAAAAAGAGCTGTATACAGGCCAAGCATTGATAACACCAGATCCTAAAAGATTTTCAAGAAGTAGCTCCCACAATGAAGGCCTTTGTCACTTGTTTTGTGCCGGGAGAGCTGGACGATTGCGCCCTATTGCCTATGGATCCAGAGTTCTAACCCCTTAGAATTTAAAAGATTTTTTTTTCAAAAAAAGGGCATAAGCAATTCTGCATGAAAAAGGGTTTATATTTTTTAGAATTTTAACTCCACAGTTTTTGGGAAAAAATTAACATTGAGATTGGAAAAAAACTGGGGAAACTAGATTGTCATTGCCAATAAAAAAATTTAAGAGCGTGCCCTTATCAACACACAGAAGCTAAAGGACTTCTTTTTCACAGAGCTGATTTGGGCTCGAAGTATTTTTTTCTTCCACTACTTTTTTTTTTTTTGAAACGCCAAACTATTGTATAAATAAAGTTTTTATTTTGAGGCTCTCTCTTGAAATTCGTTCGCTCTCAAGTGGGGGACTGTAAATATGTTAAAAGTGAATAATCTGAAAAAGGATTTTTTAAGAAATATATGTATATTAAATTTACTGAATGTAATAGTAAAAAGTTCAAGATGGCTGCGGGTTTAACAGGCTTCCCGTTACACACAAATTTTTAATTTAAATAGTATCGGGATTTCTAAATAGGATTTTATTAGTTTCTAGTCAAAGGAAATTATTTTTAAATGAAATTTTTTTTTTGTAAAATTCATTTTAAAGATAAATGCCTTGTTTCTCTCTACTATCAAAAAGGGTTATAGAAGCCCATCAGATTGCAGACAAGGGGGGTTTGATAATTACTTCTTTGGTTTTTAACAGATTAGATCGGCCTGATAAATTTATTTTTTAAATGGAGTTTGCAAAAAAAGGGTTAAAATTTCAAAAATTGTTTTAAGATACAGAAAGTCAGCATGTCTGTCTCCGGGTGTTTTTATTTATATTTTGGGGGGGGGACAAAAATGATTTAAAAGCAATCTCAAGCGATTTAGTTTGTGTCTTTGCAAACCCTTTTGGGCCAAAAATGGTTATATAGCCCGACCTGGAAAAAAGGGTAGGAAGAAGGACAGGGAGGCTTCTGGGGGGTGGTGAGGCTGAGGGTTTGAGTCCCAAACTCCTGAGAGGGGAAAAATAATGGAAGGTCTTGTGTGTAACCGGGGGAACTAGTTCAGATTCCGGGAGAATTTTTCTAAAAATCTCCTTTTATTTTTTTTTTTTCTGGGGTTATTGTATTGTTTTGTTATTATTTTTGTTGTTGTGTTGTTTCACAGGGTGTGGTTATATAGTATTGATATAATTTTTGGATTTTTCCCTGTTACTGATCCTTATTGTTTTTTGTGGGCCCTTTTGTTGTGTATT
>JAODAL010079257.1:0-12639 GCA_025379985.1 Phyllomedusa bahiana | reverse complement strand
CGCAAAACTTGGCCACAGAGTGCCCATGGCCGCTCCCTTTACTGGTGATAAAAGTACCATCAAAAAAAAAATAATTTGTGTAAAAAACAAAACCCAATAGCTGCAAAATGAAATCATTGTTTTCCCATAAATTGTGTTCCTTTTGTTTTAAAAAAAATACTTGACCCTTCAGGCCCAGATCATTCTGTTTTTACTGAAGGGCTTTTCAAAAATTTAAATTGAAAGAAGTGTACTTTCACTCACCACTGGGATCGTTAATTCTCATCACATTACCTTCGTATCTTCAGATTAAAGGAAAGCTAGTGAAAAGGGCTCGATACGACCCAAACATACGGCTAGTTTGTGTTAAATTATTTCTCCTGACACTATGGGTCTTCCTGGTTTGGCAAAAACCTCTTATGCATTTGGTAATGCAAAAAGGGTGGAAAATAGTAGGATTCCTTTTAACATAATTTTTTCTCCCCCTCAATAATTAATTTTTTCCTAAATTCCAGGTCCAAATCCTTTTTAATTCCTTCAATACTCTTTGGTTTGGGTCTTTTTGAAGCCTTATATTTTTTCTGGTCATCAAGTTTTTCCCCCAAAAACCAAGCCTTATCATTTTTATTTAAGATGAAAATATTACCCCCCTTTTCCCAGGGTTTTTGATTACTATCCCCTGTTTTATTGTAATTCGCAATACTAAACTTTTCCTCCCATTTTTAAAATTTAAAAAAAGGTTGTCTCGAGTGCTGTTTCCTTTTTATCTTGGTTACTACTTTTTCCCCAAACTTTTAAAAAAGGTTTTATTTTTATATTGGAGGTGTTTCCCAGATTTTGGTTTTAAAAAGTCAAGGGTAATCTAGAATTATGGGGGCTTTTTTCACCTCAACCTGCAATTTTTCAAGTCACCCCAAATTTTTTTTCCTATTTCCTAAAGGTTTTCTCTATTATTTTTCATTTATGAATTTATTTAAAGCCAACCCTTTTAGCAAAGAGATTTAAATCTTTTACCCCCTACAAACTCATTAAATTTAGGGTGGGATGAACGTAAAACCGATCCAACACCCGTTTTTGATTTTCCCCTTAGTCCCAAAAAGAGGATAAAATTTAAAGCTTTAATGTCCACCTTTGTTATTTCTGATAATTCCCCCCTTCTCTCGATCCCTCAAAAGAATCCTTTTTTGTTCTAAAAAAAAATTTGGGTTTTCATTGATTCATAACCTGTCCATTTCCTGCCATAGTGGGCAAGACATTTGAAATCTTTCCTGTGCCCCATACTATTGCCACTACACCACAGGATCAGAAGAGGGGAAAGTATTTGTCTCACTGGTCCCTCTCCTGACTGAATCTCTGAGGATTTGATTTAAACGGGGCGGGTAGTGGATCCGCGGGCCACCGAAGGGGATGGTGGAAGCCCACGCCCGGGGGAAAGGAATTAAGTAGGCCCGGATTCACCAGGCCCGCCGCAAAGCGGGATGGACTTGCTGCGGGGGGAGTCACCAGGCGTTCCACTGGGGACTGCCTGCGTGGGGGAAAAAAGGGTAGCTATACAGATTCCGCGGGCCAAGTCGTGGTCGGGACGGGCAGAAGGTCGGACAGGCGGCTCGGAAATCAGAAAACGTGGACAGGCAGAGGGTAAAGGGCGGGGCGGCAAGATACGTGGTCGTAAACGTAGAAAAGGGTACGGTAAAAAGGGAAAGGGACAAGACTAGACTAGACAAAAAACGCTTTCTCCAAGGTAAACACACTAAGGTTCCCCCAGGGCCCAAGCGGGAAGGGGCCAACCTAGAAGGAGCAGTCCCCGCAATGCCAATTACCGGGCACTCCCCCTTTAAATTTTCAAACACCCGGGGCCCCCGCGCGCCCAAAGGGGGGGGGCCCCAACGCGCCGGAGACTGGGCCCGGACTGAGCGGGAAAGCGGGGCCCCGGGTAAGTTGGGCCCCCCCGGGGGGGGACGGGGAAAGAAGAGGGGAAACCCCGAACCCGACGTGCGGGAGGGGGCTCCGCTGAGAGCCGCAGCATGGACGCCCTTTGCGACCCGAGAAAAGGGGTCGCGGGGGTGTCCGGACAGTCCCCCCCCCCCTTGGGGCCCTCCCCCCTTGGCCCCCCCTCTCATAGGGGGGATAAAGGGAAATCCGGGGATGAGTTTTTAGGGTTTCCGGAAAATTCCCCCTCCGGCCCCCAAAGACCCCTCTTCGGGCCCCAAACCCCTTCCATCTACCAGAAAGTACCTTTTCCCTCAAATTTCTCCCTCATAGGGCAGGATCCCCTTGACTTCAAAAAAATTGGAAGCATCAGCTAGGGGTGGAGGAGGGTTTGACTTCGGAGAGAAAGGGTTTTTAAAGCCAGGGGTTTTAGTAGAGAGACGGGGAAAAGTTAGGAATTCTCATGGTGGGAAGGGAAAACCCGGGATTTTTTAAGAAACCGGATTAAGCGAGTATAACCTCAAAGGGGTCCCAGGAACGGGGTCCCAATTTTAGGAGGGAAATCTTAAGACGGACATACTGGCCGACAGCCACACCTTGTAAACCGGGGAAAAAACAGGGGGAAAGGAAAACCTTTTTCCCCTTTGGGTCGGTTTGGGGCCCTTCAGGGCCCTCGGAAGGCGGAGCAAAAATGGCGGGTCGGGGCCCCAGTTTGCCCTTTTAGGGCCCTAACCAGTGCGTCCCCGCGGGAAACCTCGGAGGAAGTGCCGGGGAGAGGGGGGGCGGGGATGCAGACCATATAAAAATTTAAAAGGGGGAGCCCCCCTGCAAAATTCTGATCTCGGGGATTTTGTACGGAACCCCGGGCCCATGGCAACAAGTTGGACCAATCGTTTGGCGTGCTGAAACGAATTGGCGTAGAAAAACCTCCCAAACCTGGTTTTTCCCCCCTCTCCCACCTGGCCATTCTCTAAAGGGGGGTAAGCAGAAAAAAGTCGAGTTTTCACCCTGGATTTGGGGAACACAGGGCACGCCAGAATTTGGGAAACAAACTGGACTCCCCGATCCGAGACATTTGCGGGCGGGAGCCCCCCAGCGACGAAAAACCATGCGGGAAAAAATTTGGTTTTTTTTTGGGCCAGAGGGGGTGGCCGAGGGGCAGGCCCGGCAGAGGGGAAGGAATGCCCATTTTGGGGGAACCGATAGTATTCCCCAAAAAAACGGTGTTGCCAAACCGAAGGGGGGAAAATGGGTTAAAAAGTCCATCGAAATTTTTGTTGGCCCAAGGTTGCGTCGGAATGGGTAGGGGGGTGAATAGGCCGCCGGCTTGTGAAGGGGCATTTTGTTGGGGGCCAGGATTTAAACAGGCCTGAACGAAATCCTTGACACCCTTTGACGAGCTCGGCCACCATAAACCGGGATATCAAAAAGGAACGCTTCCGAGCGCCGGGAAATGACCGGCCACAAAAGAGCAATCCCCCCCATTTCAGGATGCTCTGCGGAGAGCGGGGCGAACGTAGGTCCTCCCTGGGGGAACCCTTTCCGGGGGTCAACTGGAGCACCCGAGATAAGGCTTTGGGGGGGGAATTATATGCTCTGGAGTGGATTCCTCACCCACCACATCAGAACCCCGGGGAAAGGGCGCCGCCTTGAGTTTTTCCCCCCGGGGGCCCCGGGGAAGTGAACTGGTAGTCGAACCGGGAGAAGAAGACGACCCCCTACCCTTTGGGGGGTTTTTAAGTCGCTGAGCCGTCGGGAAGGAAATTGAAGGTTTTTGTGGGGCCGAAAGAATTTCCCGGGTGGGATGGCGAAACCCCCCCCAAAAAGGGAGCGCCAAATTTTTCCAAAGCCATCTTGATGGCCAAACAACTCACGGGGCGCCAATTTGTTTAGTTCCCCTCCGGGGCCCGGGGGGAACGTTTTTTGGGGAAGGCCACACGTTTCGGGCTTTCCCTGGGCCCCTTTTTGCGTAAGGGGGCCCGACCCCCCCCCAGACGAGGGATCCACTTCCAAGGGGAAGGGTTTTTGCGGGGGCCGGCCGCGAGAGGGCAGATTTCCGTGGTAAAGGGAGGGGGCCCTTGGGGCTTTGCGAATGCCTCCTCAGCTTTGGGGGGGGCCAGCGGCGTGGGAGCGGTTTCTAGTGAGAGCCATATCGGAGCCACAAGCGTAAAAAAGTGGGGGAAAAAATTGGCGAAAAAGGGTTTCGGGAAACCCCAAAAAACCTTTTAAAGGGACCAGACCGGGCTGGGCGGGCCCCTTTCCAAAAACGGGGCCCACAGCTTTTCTGGATCCATTTGGGAAGGGCCCCGAACCGAAATAATGTAAACCCCCGAAAAAAGGAAGGCTGGTTTGGTGGAAGGGCACCTTTTTTCCGGGTTGGCATACAGGGGAAATTTTCTCGGAGCCCTTCAAAACCTGCGGACATGAAAATGGTGGGGCTCGAGGTCAAGGCGAGTACAAACCAAAAAAATCGTCCAGATAGACCACTACAAGGTGTAAAAGATCCCAAAATTTTCATTCAAAAAGCTCCTGGGAAAAACGGGAGGGTCATTACCAGTCCCGAATGGGAAATTTCCAGGGACTTTGAAGTGGCCATCCCCGGTGTTGAAGGGCCCTCTTTCCCTTTATCGCCCTTGGGGGATTTTGGACCCAAAATTTTAGGGCCCCCCTTAGATCCAGTTTGGAGAAAAAAACCTTTCGCCCCGCAGACGGCCCCAAATTTAAATCCGTGTCAACGGTAAAAGGGGGACCAATTCTTTCACCCTGATCTTATTCAAAACCCCCGGGAATCAATGCAGGGTCGCAAGGGACCATCCTTTTTTTTCCACAAGAAGAATCCTGCCCCCGCGGGAGAAGGGACTTTCCCAAAAAACCCCTTTTGGAGATTCCCCACGAAAAGTACTTGGACATGGCTTGTTCTCCGGGGAAAGGAAAGGGGTAGGCTCGCCCCCGGGGGGGCTGGTACCGGGGAAAGGTTTAATCGACAAAACATAAGGACGATGTTGGGGGCAGGGGCTCTGCCCTTTCCCCCCCGGGGAAAAAGACATCAAACATACTCCCGGGAAGGAGCGGGGGAAACCCCCCCAGAACTTAGCTGGTACCGGTAGAAGCGGCTGGGACCTGGGGAGGGGTCACCAAACGCCAAAACCGACATCTGGGGCCCCCTCGCAAGACCCGGGCCCCTGCCAGGGCAAGCCCCCGGGCCCTGGGTTCAGCCATGGAAGACCCAAAAGGAAAGGGGGAAAAAAGAAACCCGGGGTAACACATAGAACCCAAAAGTCCTCCTTTTGAAAGTGGGCCCCCTTTCTTGGAGGGACAAACGGCTTTAAATACCCGGAAAAGGACCCGGGGGCACGGAGGATCTCTCCACTGACGGGGGAAATGGGGCAGAGGGTTTTTCCAAAGGGGGAAACCCCGAGAAGGGAGTGTTGAGACACCAGGGGGGGGGGTCCAGGGAAATTTTCCCGCAGAACCGGGGTCCAAGAATTTCTGAAACTTGAAAGGGGTCCCGGCTTTAAATGCCCATCAGGACCGAAATGTTCAGGCGGGAGAAGACTGCACAAAGCTTAGGGGATGCTTTCCCCCCCCGAGCCCCCGGTGTGCCCCCTTCTTCCCTTATTGGGCGGAGAGGCCTTTCTTGAACGTCGCATAAAGCTGCATTTTTCCAGGCTAGCTCCCATCAAATGTGCGGAATTTTTCAAAGGCCCTTTCTCCAACGGAGGGGGTTTCCCCTTTCTGCAGGTTCAAAAAGGGCGGTTTTTGGCAGATGACGCACGAGCAGGTTCCTCGAAAACATTCCGGAACTCTAAATAAAATGTCGCTAATTTGGGCCCGGGTGGGGTCACCTGGGCCCCACAGAGGAAATTGCCCAGGCCAGGGCTTTAAAACCCGGGGAGGAGACCGACCACGAAGGCCACCCCTTGGGCTTTCTAAAGGAAACTGACCTGCCATGAGTTCCCAGCAGGGGGCACTGAGTGATGAAGCCCCCCGCCAAAACCCTTTGGGAAACCCCCCAAAACAAACTTATCCCAAAAGGATAGCCGGAGCCCTTTGGGGCCCCCACTGGAGCAAAATGCCCCCGGGAGGAACCCTGCAGCCGACTGCTGCTGCCCGAGTGGGGATGGAAAATCTTTCACCAAGGGGGAGAGTTTTCTCGACTGGGTTTCGCTTTTCTGCGGGGGAAACTGTTTGGACTGCTTTGGGCCACAACGGGGGTGAACTGGGGAAAACTTGGCATCCCATACCCCTTTGGGGGATCCATGGCCCGGGTCCTACTGGGAACGGACGGGTATGGATCCCCCGGGCCCCCCCGCAGGGGATGGTGGAAAACCCAAGCCAGGGAAAAGGAATCCCAAATAGGGCCCGGGAATTTACCAGAGCCCCCCCCCGCAAAGCGGGAGGACTTGCTTTCGGCGGGAGTCTAAACCCGGTCGTTCCAAATGGCGGGACTTTCCTGGGGTGGCGGCCCAAAGGGGAACGTAGTACAGATTTGTCAGGGAAGCTCGGGTCGGGGACGGCAGAAGGGGCAGGGCAGGGGGGCCCCGGGGTCGTAAACGGACCCGGCAACGGTTTAGGGCAGGCGGCAAGATACGTGGTCGATAAAAGTAGACAAAGGGGAAAAGGTACAAAAGGGAAAAATAAGACTTTGACAGACTAAAACGCTTTCTCCAGAGGTAAACCCCACTTTAAAAATCCGGGGAGGGGGCCCGGGAAGGGAAAGGGGCCCCGAACCCAAAAAGGAGCAAATGCCCGCAATAGGGCCCAAATTAAACCCGGGGCACTGCCCCTTTAAATTTTTAAAAACCGGGCCCCCTGCGCGCCCCAAAGGGGGGAAAAAACCAAAGCCCGGGAGAAATGGGGGCTTTACTGGGGGGCGGGAGCGCGGGCCGGGTAAGTTGGTGCCCGGCGGGGACTGGGAGAAAGCGGGCCCCCCCAACCCGACTGCGGGCGGGGGTCCACTGAGGGGCCGCAGCAAAGGCAAACCCCCTGCGACCCCCCCACAAAAGGTTTTTGCAGGGGGCCCTCCTGCACTGGGTCTTTTACTGTTTGACTAGATGAAATTTTTTTTTTGTTTTCTTTAATTTTTCCCCAAACCCCTGTTCTTTCCTACCTTTCCTCCCAAAACCCGTTTTTCTTACCCTGTGTATAACTATTTCTTAACCTGTGGAAGATTCTTCTACAGCAGAAATCTCTGAATCTGACAAATCTGAATATAAATTAAGTTTGTAAGTAAATCTACTATTTTTACAAATATAAACCTGATCGTTATCAAAATCTTTTCGTTCCCTCAGATATTTGTTGTGTTTCTTTTCTTTAATTTCTTCTCTCAGAGAATCTATATTTCGTTGTAATTTTTGTTCTAATTCAGGGAAATCTGGATGGGCCCGAAAGTTATTAATCTCCACTATCTCCTGATTTAGTTGTTCACTTAATTTATTAAATGAAATTCTTTCATATTCTGACAGGTATTTCATCAATTTCAGAGAGCATTCAGTTAGCAATTTTTCCCAACCCTTAATAAAAATGGGGTCTTCTAAATGTGTATTTGCTCTCAAACTGATCCTTAATCCTCTATACACAATCTGTTGTTGTATATATGTCTCTAGACTGGCTACTTCGCACCCAGCCCGAATTTGTTGTTTGTAAGTTTTATTTAATTTCTGAAAGGCTATATGGATATTAGTTTCATTCAATGGAATTGGTTGATTAGAAAATACTGCATTAGCTTCCTGTGAAAAAATATCCAAATTAATTTTCTGACTCAAAAAACCTGCCATTCCCTACATTCCCCACTTGAACATTCCTGTTCACCAAACTTGTCAAATAGTCTCCTTTTTTGGAGACTATTTGACAAGTGTGGTATTATTCAGTCACTATGTGGTGGTGATATTTGGTCACGGTGTGGTGGTAACGTTCAGTTACTATGTGGTGGTGATATGTAGTGGTATAATTCAGTCACTATGTGGTGGTGATATTTGGTCACGGTGTGGTGGTAACGTTCAGTCACTATGTGGTGGTGATATGTAGTGGTATAATTCAGTCACTATGTGGTGGTGATATGTGGTCATGGTGTGGTGGTTTTATTCAGTCACTATATGGTAGTGATATGTGGTTATGGTGTTGTGGTATTATTTAATTACTATGTGGTCATGGTGTGGTGGTATTATTCAGTCACTATGTGGTAGCAATATGTGCTTATGGTATGGTGGTATTATTCAGCCACTATGTGGCAGTGATAACTGGTCATCATGTTGCGGTATTTGGTCTTTTGTATAGCTGTGTTATTTGGTAATTGTATGACTATTTAGTAGTTTTATACATAGAACTTTGTGCTATAACTTTTTGTATATTTAAGCACTGGTTGATGGTGATGCAATGTGTCGAAGTGAGGTGCGACATGTTAATGGGGGAGGGGAGAAAATTTTTCCTTATGCCCTGAGTGCAGTTTAGCCTAGGAATTGCCCTGCTGTGTACAAAAGTTCACTTACTCAGCAGAACAGCAAATTAAATGGTTAGTTAAAGATAACTGTATTTATACTGCTATGTACATTTCTGGACAGTTCTAGAATGTTTTAGAAATTGCTTGATAGTTCTCAGAGTTCCAGAAGCTTCTTGAAGTCTATGCTCAGCACTGAATATTTCTTTAATATTCTTAAAAATAGATATATTTCAAAATAAAATTTTGCTGACCACAAAAGCAAATTGTATGGAATAATAATTATTTTATATTCATTTTAGGCACAAAGAATTATGAAAACACATTTAACACCTGGTAACAAAAATATGTGTAAAATTATAACATAGGGCCACATGTATAAAAACTGTCTAAGACTTTCCTTGTTGCCCATAGCAACCAATCAGAGCTCCCCTTTCATTTCATCTAGTACCCAGGAAAAATGAGAGGGGCGCTCTGATTGGTTGCTATGGGCAACAGAGTGAGTTTTAGACCTAGGCAGTTTTCATACATGAGGCCCATAGTGTTTTCAGTAGTGATGAGCGAACCCTAAGTTTGAGTTCGAGTAGAACCCCGAATTTTGAGAAATTCAGTTCAAAGTTCACGTCAAGCTCGAACCGAACTTCGAACCCCATTAAAGTCAATGGGAGAAGATGTTCTGGTTAATTTTTATACCCATACAGGTGAGGAGAAGCTGTAATTAGCATTCATAACAGTAAAATGGATACGTGGAACAACTTAGTGAAGAAAATTTGGCTCTAAGAGTCACAGAAAAAAATTCACAGTCTTAAATAATTCATTCCTTTTAATGGCTAACTGATGAGGACAGAGTAGCTATAAGAGGTGCAGCGGTAGCAGCTGCCACGGGGCCCCTTTGACACATAAGAAGACATTGGTATTGGAAATGGCACATGGTAACTGGCAGGAGCCCCCTATCACTTTTTGCACCAGTGCCCAAGAAAATGTCATATATGTGGTGGTGGCAGCAAGAACATCCCAACAGGGAACATAGAGGTTCAGTTGGCAGTGCCGTAATTATAGGGTATGCAGCGGTAGGCAGGACTGCCATCAGTCATCTATTAACCATTTCAGGGCCCCATGCAGCTAAATCAAATGGGGCCCCCACCCATTACTAGTTCCTATTTTAACATATCACTGGGCCTCTTTTTGATTAGGGCCACTGACAGAAGTACTGACCTATTGGCACCTGGCACTCCTTTTATAGTAGCCTGACCCCAAAACCAGGAAAAATGACCTCATGGACACTCAGAATAAAATTAGCAAGAAATGAGTATGTGAATTAAGCTTTTTTTCAATAGGATCTTTACTAGCGGTGTCTTTTACAGTGGCCTGACACCAAAACCATCAAAAATGACCTTATGGACACTCAATAAAATTAGCAAGAAGAAATTACTATTTAAAACAAGATTTTTTTGAATAGGACAAATAGGATAAATATTAAAAAGGTCAAGATTTGTTCACAGCCTCTTATTGAAGAACTGTACTCCGAAGACAGCAAATTAACAGTGTTCTTAAATGCCTATACTTTGCAATGGGCAAATAGGATTATAAAAAGAAATTTTTTCTATGCAATATCGGTGAAATAGGGTTGTATGGAAGAACCCTCACAGCAAATCAAGTATTCTTAAATGCCTATACTTTGCAACGGGCAAATAGATTATAAACAGAATTTTTCTGTGGAATATCGATACAAAACTACCTAACTTCCTAACTATTGCTGTGTATAATTCCCTAAACTAGCCGTCCCCACCCTGAGTAATCTAGCTAGCAGCTTTTCCTGTGTTACATTGCTATTAAATGGTATTTCTGCCTGCTGGCAAACCAGCAGACACAGGCAGCAGTGTGTTCACTACAGAGAGCAAAGTGGAAATGGCATTTAACAGGAAATACAGTGACATACACATAAGACGGTCATGTGATATTAGCAGCCATTGAGATTCCTACACCCTCACTGGTGATGTTTTTGAACCCCCCCCCCCCCCCCCCGCCCTCCACCCATGCTCTGCACTGATTGGCTTGTCACCAAAACTGAAGGAAGCAGCTGAAAAAAGCGGCAAACGCCTTTGCTGAACCCAAACTTTTTACCGAACTTGAGGCAAAAAATTTGGTTCAGCTCGGGTTCGGAAAAAACGTAAAGTTCGTGCCGAACTAACCATTTTCCGAATGGTTCAGCTCAACGCTAGTTATCAGTTCCTATCTTGCACCATATCAGATCAGGGCTTCTAACAGGTGTAATACCAATACTGCCCTGATGACACCCCTGTCTGCACCCAGGGCAATCAAACTAGATAAGATGGATTTTCTTCACCAGGAGACCTATAATTATATGTTATTAGTACATAATTGCTTATTCCCATTAAAAACTATTTACAATAACATTCTGTTAATTTGCAATTAATAGGACCAGATAGATGCCAGATTATCAGATTATTGGAGATAATAGAAGGAGAATCTGATTCCATCCCATTTGTTATTACAACTTTGAGTTACATTCTGGACTGTTGATTATGTGTAACAACGTTTCTTTTGTGCCAGTTCTGAATAATAAGATACTTTTAATGCATAATTATTAGAACTTGACTCTTGGCCAATACTATTTTTGTAATGTTGTCTCACTACTGTCATATTGGAACTTTTTAATTTTAATATTTTTTTCTGAAAGACCATCTGGTATTTCTATAAAGCAACTAACAATAAAAACGACTGATTGCCTTGTTTGAATTATTGAAGTCAATGAACATAATTAACACTGTAGCTGCCAGAATTTTTTTTTTGCCTGATACACAGTGGGTTGCAAAAGTATTCATACCCCTTGAACTATTCTTCATTTTTAAAATGTACCAGCCGCAAACTTAAATGTATTTTTCTGATATTTTATGTGATAGTTCAACACAAAGTAGCAAGTATTTGTGAAGTGTACAGAAAATATGTGCGTTTTAAAATTTTTGCAAATTAAAGGGATGTGTGCTCGGCTATACTCCCATAGGAGAACTTCCATAGAAGTAAATGAGCAGGATGGAGCTAGCGTCGCCCTCCTCATTCAAATGCAGGGCTGGTCTGCTCTTCGCAACGAGCGGCCGGCAACAAGAATTCTGCATAGCGGGACAACCCTTTTAAAAAGCTGAAAACTGTGGCATGAATAAGTATTCAGCCCTCTGTGGTTGTAGAACCACAATGACAGCTGCAGTCTGTTGTTGCATGTCTCTACCAGCTTCGCACATCTAGAGGCTGGAACTTTATGCACATTCTTCTTTGCAGAATAGCTCTAGCTCAGTCAGATTGGTTGGTGAACGTATGTGAACAGCAATTTTCAAGTCATGCACCAGATTCTCAATGGGATTTACGTCTGGACTTTGACTTCCCATTTTAACACATCAATATGATTTGATTTAAACCATTCCATTGTAACTATGACTGTATGTTTTGGGTCGCTATCCTGCCGGAAGGTGAACCTACAGTGTCAAGTATTTTACGGCCTCTAAGGCTATGTTCACACAGCTTAAAATGGGACGTATTTCAGTCCGTACTGCGCTAATTACGGCTGGAATACGTTGCAGTCATTACGGTAATCCACAGTTCTCATAGAGAACTATGGATTACGTTTCCTCTCCCTGCTTGGCGAATCCGCCGCGGGGGGAGATAAGTGACATGTCATTTATAGTGTTGAGCGATTATGTTGGCTATCGACATCGGGCGATAGTCGATAGTCGGTCACCATCGATAAGGTTTTTCGATAGTGAGCAGTCGATCATCTCCGATGACCATTAAAGTCTATGGGAGAGCAACAACACCTTCATTCTTACACCCAAACAGGGCTGGAGAAGCTGGAATTAACATCCACAACAGTCAAATGGATACGTGCTACATCTTAGGCAAAAACACTTAGGCTATAAAAGCCACAGAAAAAAAGTCACACACCATTCACTATCCCTGTCTTGTACCACAGCATGACCCTTAAACCTGCATCACCCACAAATTAAAAAGTGCCAGAAGGCAGTATTATTTGAACCATCATTTTACTTGAACTGGACATTGAATATCCCTGTCCTGGAACACAGCATGACCCTAAAAACCTGCATGACCCACAGATTAAAAAGTGCCGGAAGAAAGTAGTCTTTGAACCACCATTTTAGTTGAACTGGACATTGACTAGAACTGTCCTGGACCGCAGTATGACCATAAAACCTGTCTGACCCCCAGATAAAAAAGTGCAGGAAAAATGAGTCATTCAACCACAATTTTAGTTTCAAGGACAT
>JAODAL010079256.1:0-12639 GCA_025379985.1 Phyllomedusa bahiana | reverse complement strand
CCGGGCCCCACAGTTGCGGGCCACAGTAAAAGGGGCCTTTCACAGCAGGGGCCCAACCCCACGAGGGCCAGAGCCAAACCCCATCACCAGATTTTTTTCCACAGAATATGCCCAGTTCGTTTCTGGTTAAACCCCTGTTTACATGAAAGGGGCCCCCCCGAAAAAAGGGGGAGGGGGTGTGGGCATAAATTTTTGATTACTCTCTGATAAATTTTCCCCCTTCCCTTTTCATCCGGGGGGCCAGTTTTCCTGTTTTCGGCCCGGGTAAATTAATCCATCAGTATTGCTAAAAGCCAAAAACAAACGGGAAATGTTGATCCAAAACAGAGATGACCAGTAAAAGGATATTTTTCTTGTCTTCTGTGTACTGTATCCACTCCCCCCCTTTCGGCTAAAAATTTCCCTTTTTGTTTTTTAAATTCCTTTTGAAGATGAAAAGAAAGGGGGGAAAAAAGAAACATAGTCAACTATTGAAGGGAGGGGGGGAAAAAACCCAGAAATTATAAAAACCAAAAGGGGTTTTTCCAGAAGGGACAGTGGTAAAATTTGGGCAGCAGCACCCAGTACCCACAGAGAGGCAAAGGGAACCATTGTGGAGGTGGACACCGGGCAACAGCACAGCATGGTGGCATAGAAGTGGCAAAATTTGACCAGGGGTGGAGGGACAGCAGCAACACCCAGCAGAAAGAAATGAGGTCAGAGAGTGGAAAATGTCACATGTGGAGGTCAGCAGCGCATGAGGTCATAGATGGCAAAAAATGACACAGGTGGAAGGGGGAGGAGAAAAAGCCAGCAGTTGATCGGTGAAATCGCCTGGGGGGGAAAAAAAAATGGCCAATACCATTTGGTGGGGTGGAGGCGAGGGAAACCAGCTTTGGAGCAACGCGTAGGGAACGTCAGAAAGTTTGGCACATAAAAAGGGGTTTTGGAGGGGGGAATCCGATCATTTTAAGTTTTGGGGGGCGTTTTTGGACAAACGGGCCAAAAGCAGGTGGGGTGGAAATGGGGGATCCCCCTTTTTCTTTTCAAATAGTTTTTTGGGTGGAAAAGGGCCCTTTGGAAAGGTTGGGCCCCCCAACTAACTAAATTTTGGGGGGGAAGGCACATCCTTATTTGGGGCCAGCGACTGCTTCTCCAGTGAAACTGGGCAAGTTTGCGGCCACACATAAAGGGTTAGGGGGGGGTTGCCCCAGTATTCCCAGGGGGATCTCCCTAATTTTGGGGTGGAAAGAGTGCTGTCCAATAGGCCCCCCTTTCCCGGGTTTTTGGGTTTGTCAAGGTCCTGTGTTCGGGAGTATTTCTCCTCACTAGGGGGGGGGTGAAGGAACCCTTCTCAAAAAGACTCCAACTTGGGGCCTGTGTGATGGAGCCTTATCTTAACCCCCCCTTTCCCCCCCACCCCCCCCATAGCCCCGGGGGGCCCTTTGGTACGTGAGCGATGGGGAACCCCCCCGGGGCCGGAACCTTAAAAGGGGGAAATGGACGATCCCCGCACATGGGCGGGGCGGGCCAACTGACTACAAAAGGATTTTTTCTTTTAGTACGCCTTTTTTCTGTCTCTCTGGGCAGTTGGAAAAAAAGGCCCCATTTTGGCCCTTAAAAAGTGAGAGCCCAATAGGGTGGAGACCAGAAGTTTTTTTTATCTCCCGGGGAGGGTTTGGACTATTGGGGCTGTCACTTGCCAGGCAAATCACAGTTGTGGGGGCCCATCTGGAAATTGACTTTTGGGGACGCCCTGCCCCCATCCCACTCCCTACTGCCCCGGGGGTGCTTCGGGGTCATCTGGCCTGTCTTCCTCTGTCCTCTCCCTCCCCCAACCTGTTTCCTTTCCCCCGGGCCGCTTTTTGCAACCTGAGTAGAAAAACCACCCCATTTCCCCAGAGACGGGCTTGTGCTCCAATGTCCTCCTCCTCCTCCAGTTCAGCCCCCACCGGACTCATGTGGCCATGAGATTTAGACGCCATCCTTCCAGTCCCCTGTCCAGACAGGTTTTGCAGCATCTTTCCAGGACAAGAAGCAGTGGAATGACATAATTCATCCTGTAGTCCTGGCGACTGACAAATAACGTGGCCTCCTCAAAGGACCTGAGCAAACGGCAGGTGTCCCGCATGAGCTGCCACTGGCTGACATCAAAGTTACACAGGAGAGTACTCCTGTCCTCCTGGATCATAAAAAAAATCGTTAATGGCCTTTCTCTGTTCATACAGTCGGTCTAACATGTGGAGGCTGGAGTTCCAACGGGTGGAAACATCGCATATCAGCCTGTGTTGGGGGAGGCCGTTCTGCCGCAGCATCTTGAGGAGGGTGTGCTTGGCTTTGTAGGAATGGATAAAATGCATGCACAGTTTCCTGGCCATTTTTATAATGTCTTGAAGATGGGTAGAAGACTTCAGGAACCTTTTGACAACCAGATTGAACACGTTCGCCATGCACGATCCCTCCTCGGTGCAACGCGGACACCATGTTCCTCCCACTGTCTGTCACCAGGGATCCTATTTTCAGTTGGCGTGGAGAAAGCCACACATTGATTTCTTGTTGCATGACGCGGAGCAGTTCCTCTCCTGTGTGACTTCGTTCACCCAGGCAAACCAGGTGTAGAACTGCGTGACACCGCTGTGCCCTGCACATATGGTATGATGGAGCAGCACTTAGACTTGTGAAGGCTGAGGTGGTGGTGCAGGAGGCAGACATTGGCACAGGAGTAGCAGTTTGACAACGTGGAGGAGAAAGCGGCATCTCCTGTCCAAGTTGTTGGTGTGGCTGGGCAGGAAACACATTCACCCAGTGGGCCGTAAAGGATATGTACTTACCCTGATTGTAGTTACAGCTCCACACGTCCGCGTACGATAGGCTCAAGGAGTGGCCCACCTTCTGTTCAACATATTTGTGAAGGGCTGGTACTGCCTTTTTCGAAAAGAAATTACGGCTTGGGACTCTCCACCTTGACTCGCCGCAAGCCATTAGTTCTCTGAACGGTGCAGAGTCCACCACTTGGAAAGGGAGGAATTGAAGAACCAACAACTTGGACAAGAGCACGGTCAGCTTCTGAACCTTAGGATGTTTGGACGCATACTGCTGTCTCTTGGCAATAGCCTTGGTGAACGACTGCTGATGCCAGGAGTGGCGAGGAGCAGGAGCATCTGGACCGGTAGAGGATGGGAAAGACAAACAGCTCCCTTCTGTAGAGGTGGTGGAGCCTTGACTGGATGCAATGGCATGCATGCCACTGGGCGCTGCTGTTGCTGCGGCGGCAGGATGGACCATCACATCTGAGCCACGTTTCTCCCAGGTCAATGGATGGTGACGCTGCATGTGTTGACGCAGGGCCGTTGTGCCAATGTAGGCTCACTGGCCACACTTCACTTTCTGCCCACAGATTCTACATATACCCATTATTGGCTCCTCCTGTGTCTTAGCAAAAAACTGCCACACCGCCGAGTAGGTGATTTTGCCGCCAATGCTCCGCACTGAGTGACTACTACCGCCGCTGCCTCGGTGAGCCCCTGTGCCGCTCTTTTCTTGGACCTGTGAAGAGGGTGGTCTACCCCGTGGCCATTTGGCTCCCGAACTCGCACTGCTGCTATCCTGCTGACTCACGGCCACACTACCAACTTGCTGGCTGCGCCGCTGCCTGACGTGCAAGCTCTTCTCCTGACGATGATGAAGCCCTTGCTTCACCCGGCTCCCAAGTGTGATCGGCTACATCATCATCTATTATTGTTTGATCTTCACTGCTGACCTCCTCAACGGTCTTGGTATGCAGAGGCTGACCCCTCACGACATGACCTCCCATGCCACTCTCCACATCTATACTTTGCTGTCTACTGCAAGAAGCAGGGGATGTCTGCCCCACCTGCTTGCTGCCAAGTAGCTGCTGACTGTCCTCAAACTGTTCGTCCTCGCTGTATAGTGGCACTGAGCCCAGACCACATAGAAGATCTCTGGCTGAGGGAACCGAACGGGACAGAGGCGGGTTGAGGACAGGTGAGGGTCGCTGACCTGTTCCCGGGCCATGCCAACTAAGGGTTGTGTCTGATGAACTCACCGAGTCTTGGCTGGGGTTGTAAGGTGTCATCTGGGATGAAGTTGATGACCTAGTCAACCAATCAAGAACCCTTGGGTTGGTGGTCAACACATGGCCACTAGATGACACTGGCAGTTCTGGCCTCACCCAGTCACCCCTGCTGCAACATACCCTTACTGTGCTGCGACCTGTGCCTGCTCCAGGAATGTTTGTGCCACTGCCACTCACATGTGAAGAGCCTGCCACATCTCTGTCTGACATACATTTTGATCAAAAATTTACAGACTCTGTTTAATGAAGATGTCTGTATATGATAAATACACACCCTGTATTTTACTCCAAATGAACACACTAACAGGCTTGGGTAACCCTTGGATATAAAATACGCTCCAGAAATGACCAGAAGAAATTTACTCGTATGTGGTGTTGAAAAACACGCTGTATTTTACTGAATATAAAAGCACTAACAGGCTTTATTAACCCTTGGATATAAAATGCACTTCAGAAATTATCAGAAAAAATTTTTGTGATATGTGGTATAGAAAAACACGCTGTATTTTACTGAATATAAAAGCACCAACAGACTTTATTAACCCTTGGATATACAATGCGCTCCAGAAATGACAAGAAGAAATTTAGTCGTTTAAAACCACTAACAACAGGCTTAATTAACCCTTGGAAATAAAATGCGCTCTTGAAATGACCAGAAAAAATTTACACGTGTGTGGCGTTTAAAAACACCCTTGATTTTACTTAATACAAAACCAGTAACAGGCTCAATTAACTCTTGGATATTCAATGTGCTCCAGAAATGAACAGGTGAAATTGAAATGTATATGGGGAAGAATTAGACCCAGCCTGGAATGGATGACAATACCCCACAAACTAAAACAAAATGATAACGGAAGAGGAGCCGTCTCTGATAAAAGCAGTTTCTTTTATAATGGATTAGCAAATACAGAATGCTATGTGGGCAACTGAACCCCTCCCTCCCCCAATCGCTGTTAAAAGCAATTTGCTGTGTTTGAGATCAGAGCAGCAGCCGCTAGATGTTTATGCCAGGAGAGAACGAGAGAACTGTGCGGAGCGAGCATGTCGTCCAAACTTATAGTGCTGTGATGTCACAGAAGCCCGCCGGTCTCTGATTGGCTTCATGTCTGCACATGTCATTGAGGGTGTTCCTTTCTTCCTCCCAGCGTTCTCTGCCCCTGTCATGTCATGTGCTTGCGGCCATTTTAGCAACAAAAACACGCTTCGTTCCCGCAAATCACCCCAAACTTCTATTTCGTGCAGAAACAAAGTTTTACTGAAATTCTAAACGAAGTCCACTTCGTTAAAATCCATTCGCCCATCTCTAGTAATAACCCATCCAATCCACACAGGCAAAGAAAGCAAACCATAGATGTCCACAAATTAAATTATATATAATAATGAGAAAAATTCCAGTATCTGTTAGGTCATCATAAAACATACATGTTTCTTTGTGAAGAAAAGCCTTTTATTCCATGCATCACATGAATTTCATTACACTTCCACATATTTTTCATACGAAATTGGTAAAAAAGATAGAAAGTTCAAGGTTTTGGAGTGAAAAGTCCTCTCCCGCCTCCTTCCTCAGGCATGCGTGCATCATACAGTTACCACCTTATATATCTATCCCAAATATGGAGTCATAGAATCAAACAATTCAAGATTTAAAATCTAACATAGATAAAATGAAGACCATGTTATTACCAAATAAGTTAAGAAAATTTGAGAGGGACACATGGGACTATATGTATAACAGAGTTTATACTTGGACTGAAGAGAGAAGGATTAATCGTAACACAATGAAAATTCAAAGAGAGAGAGATGTAGTGTGAACAGTGCTTCAACGAGTTCAGAGGAATCTATACAACAAGAACGGATGCGGTTGCGTTCAGTGGTTAAAATTAAAAATCAAAGCAAAGATTTTTTTGGAAGATTCCAGTATGCAAAAGGAAATCGATCCTGGTGTATAGTCTGGTGTACAACATCCTGGAGGTGCACAAAGATAAAATCAACAACGAGAAGCACCTATTCGAACCAAGAAAAAGACGCAAATGCGTTAATGTTGAACATTTTCTCTAAGCAATTTACCAAGGCCCAAGAATCTGTAATAAATAAAGGCTTAACCCCTTAACAACCACCCATGACTTTTGGCATCGGGCGGTGCAAGTCGTTCGTCTGCAGCGATGTCTTTTGATGTTTCTGCAGACATGGGGGTTTGTGACTCCCAGTGCCACAGCAGTGCTGAGGACAGGGCTGTACTTCACAGCCCTGTTCCCAGCGAAGCCTCTACAAGCACCGTGGATTGGGGGAAACCTCCGCTCCCTGGCTCTTAACCCTTGGATTGCCGTGGTTCGTGACTACAGAGTAATCAAAGGGCTTTCCCTTGTTCTGTCGGGGAATTGGGACTCCCGGTGACCCGACAGAGCCCGGGAAATGGCTGCACAGTCAGTCCTGGGGACCTAGAGTATCCCCAGGACTGTCTGTGTAACAAGCCAGTGATCAAGGCACACTGTGTGCTGCCCTGATCACTGCATGTGTAAAGCTGACACAGATTAAAATGCAATAGCATATATGAATACTCTGATACATTACTAAGCGTTAAAAAAATGTAAAACGGTTATCCCTTCATGGGATTAAAAAAAAAAGTAAAACACATAAAAATGTGTAGAAAAAATAAAGTAAATAATAAAATAAAAATAAATATTTAATAAAAACTACTTGTGCATACATCACACACACAAAAAAAAACCCTACACATATTAGGTATCCACGGGACCATAACAACCTGTAGAATTAATCTAACAAGTTATTAAGTGCGAGATGTGAATGGTGTAAAAAAGCAAAAAAAATTGAAAAAAATCTGCAATAAGTTATAAGTGAACTTAAACTATTCCCCCAAAAAGTACAGCTTGCCCTGAATAAAACAAGGCCTTATACAACTGTGTCAATGAAAACATAAAAAAGTTATGACTGTTGAAACGCAAGGAGACAAAAGCTAAAAAAATGTGCTGGTCATTAACTACTTTTCAGGCATTCAGTTAAGGGGTTAAATTATGTTCCCGTACATGATATACAACCATTTGATTTCACAATAGACTTCTATTGATTGTGTGAAAATGCATTATTTTAATGTCAATAAAGGTAAATCTACACAAATGAAAACTATGCCAAAAAAACTCCAAAACAAAAGCCAATTTGATCCTGAAATCACTTTCCAGCCATTGGTGACTAATGAAGTAACAGATAAATGGAATAAGATTCGCACAGCAACAAAATCTAATCTTACCAAAGATAAACATCAAGCAATAGAACAACTGCGCAATGACCATTCGATTGTTACCAAAAGGCAGATAAAGGGGGAGCCTCTGTAATATTGAACTGTGAAGACTATGTACAAAAAGCTCAGTCACGGTTGACGGACAGGGAGATATATAAAGTACTTAAAGGGGATCTGACTAAAGAGGTACAACTATGCATAGAGGATTTTCTCAATAGAAAAACAATATGTTTGTTCGCTCACCTGCTGCGTCCTGTTATTAAGTATTCCAGTGCACGGAAAAAGAATCACTCAGCTGCTTGTGATATAATCCAATACTTTGCAAAAGATTATCCAGCACTTAAGAATAACATTTTCTTGTAAACTTTATTTCATTTCATCCCTTTATTTCATTTCATCTTGTAAACTTTATTTAATTTCATCCCATAATGGTAAAGTATACAAAAAATTTGGATAATCTTTTCTACAAGAAGCCACAAATAAAGAGATAATAAGAATGAGTATGAAAAAAGCTCTGATTAAGACCCACCCACAGGTACTAATATTGTATATGGTACCTTAAGTAAATAAATCCTTGAAAGTTCCAAGAGGAAGACCAATCATGTCTGGTGTAAACCCGGTACTAGAAGCCTTTGCTGTGTATATTGACAGCTTTTTACAACCTGCCATGAAGGGAGATATCCATTGTTTTGGAGATACAGGACAGTTCTTATGGAACATCGCTACAATCGACTGTTCGAAGGCTACAGTATTATGTACTTTGGATATAAAGGGTGACCTGCATGAAATTTGCCGTGTGAACGCCAAATTACATGCGCATAATAATAGGCTAGAATTTGCCTGATTTATGAACCTGCTCTACAGTGGGTCAAAAAACAGGCGCATTCTAGCGCTCAGGCGACATTTCTGGCTCAGGTAAACCACTTTGAAAGTAGTCTACCTGTTCCGGCTGTAATGCGCCTAGAAATGCTGTAGCAAAGCTATCAATCTATAGCTTCACTATGGTTCTAGTGCGTCCCGCACGCCCCCAAGATCGGGTGCATTACAAAGCGCTGCAGGCGCTATGTAATGTGCCCCGGAGCGGTGTGCGGGAGATGTAAACATGTATCAACAGGACTGCACCTGATATCGGGCAGAAAAGATGGCAGATATCTGACGCAGCCCCGTTCATACATGTCGCCCAAAATCTTTATTCACAAATATACCACATGAAGAAGGGATGGAAGCCGTAAGAGCAATACTTAGTGAAGACCTTACATTAACCAATGCACAAATAGCCTTTTTGATGGGATTGTTTGATATTGTCCTCAAAAAGAATTACTTTAGATTTGGTGATCAGTTCTTTTTACATCTGCTGGGGATCTCGATGGGGTCCCCTGTGACCCCGAGTTTTGCAAACATTTATATGATGGCATTTGAAAAACAATATATATTTTCCACACTTTTTTCTCAATACATTGTCTCCTTACTTAGATATGTGGATGATGTGTTCCTGTTGTGGGCAGGAACTGATGAACAACTGGAGGACTTTATAGAACATATAAATAATGTCCATCCACTTATTAAATTTAAAGCCACCAAAAGCACAAATAATATCCAATATTGAGATGTTGACATATGTAAAGAATATAAACTGACTGCTACACTTTACACTAAGGAGGCTGAACGTAATAATGTTCTACATAGAAGGAGCCATCATACTCCTCAAGTGTATAAGGGGATTCTATAAGGACAACTAATTAGAGGCAGACGTATTTGTGCTACTGATGAGATTTATCTGGATAATATGAACAAAATTATCGATAAGTTTACAGAGAGAAGTTGTAACTATACAGCATTACAACACTTGGGTTGTGAAATATTATAGATCCCTAGAGAGGACCTACTTAAATCTATGGCTAAAAATAAAATTGACCGCTTTACCATTGCATCCACATATGATAAGCATGTGGAGCTAAATAAAAAAACAATATTAAAACATTGGGGGATACTTTCCAGTGACCCTAAGTTTGGATCACTATTTAGAGAAACAGCTCAGAAGGTTTATCGTAGAGGCAAGACACTGGGGAAATTCATGTGATGCACGGAATAAAAGGATTTTCTTCACAAAGAAACATGTATTTTTCATGATAACCTATCAGATATTGGACAATATACGAGAAGTAAGGGAAGATTCTATACAGGTCATCGAAGTATACTCAATACATATATTAATGGTTGTGTTTAAGTTATAATAATGAGAAATTACGCAGGGAAAAAGTTTTGAACATGCTTACTGAAATTTATTTCATGCGTCATACTAAAGCCTTTGTTGGGGATGACAGCTTCAAGATGCCTCCTGTATGGAGAAACTAGTTATATGCATTGCTCAGGTGGGATTTTGACCCATTTATTCACACAAATACTATTCAAATCCTGAAGGTTCTATTGGGCTTGTGCTATGAACTTTATTGGTTGGTAATTGATTGGGCCATTGTAGCAGCTTTATCTTCTTTCTCTGAAACCATTGAGCATTTTCTTGGCTTTTTGTTCGGGATCATTGTCTTGCTGAGATATCCACCTTTGTTTCATCTTCATCATCCTGGTAGATGGCAGCAGATTTTTATCGAAATGTCTTGGTACATACTGTATGTCCATTCATCCTTACTTCAATTATATGAAGTTTGCTAGTGCTGTATGCTGAAAAACAGCCCCACACCATGATGTTTCAACTCCAAACTTTACTGTTGGTATGGTGTTTTTGGGGTGTCGAATTCGGCCTCCAAACATGGTGTGTATTATGGCATCCAAAGAGTTAGATTTTGGTCTCACCTGACCAGACTGTATTCTCCCAATATTTCACAGCCTTGTCTAAATGTTGTTGAGCAAACTTTAAATGGGCTTGAGTCTTTCGTGGTGAGCGTGCATACAGGTCTTGAAGGAGTGCATTACTTACTGTTTTTTTTTAAACAATTTTACCTGATGATTCCAGGTCTTTCTGTAGCTCACCATGGGTGGTTCTTGGCTCTTGGACAACTCTTCTGATAATTCTTGTCACTCCTCTATCTGAAATCTTGTGGGAGCACCTGGTCATGGCTGGTTTATGGTTAAATGATGTTCTTTCCAGTTCTGGATTATCCCCAACAGTGCTCACTTTAACCTTCAGTAGTTTAGAAATCCCTCTATAACCAATGTGATCATTATGTTTTGCAACAATAAGGTTGCAAAGGTCTTGAGACACCTCACTGGTTCCACTTATCATGAGATGTTTCTTGTGTGCCACCTTGGTAATGAGACACCTTTTTATAGGCCATCAGTTGAACCATCTGATATTATTTTTCACTAAGTTGTGGTTTCATAAGTTTCCATGGCTTTTTGTACATCTTTTTCTTTATGTGTTCAGTATGTTTTCCCAGTGTCATCTGCAAGTGTCATCATCTACCCTTGCAGGGGCCCAGAGGATCCACGTTATACCGACAATCGAGGAGTCAGTGTATACTGACACCGCCGGAGATACTGACACTATGAATTGACCATACTATGGATCCCACCGAAGTGACCCTGTCAGACCTCATAGCCGTAGTGAACCATCATGGCATCCACCTGGAGCAACTTTTCCAGAAGCTGCAGACCATTACCACTCATCTGGACGAAGTTGTGTCTGCACTGGCACCTACGCCTGCTCCGCTACCTGCTGTAGCTCCTACTCCTGCTGCCAAGACCAGTCCCAGACTGTACCTGCCTCTGCTTGCCCATTACTTTGGAGACTCCCATATGTGTCACGGATTCCTCAACCAGTGTACCATGCACTTCAAGGTCCTGGCTTACAACTTTCCATCTGACCGTGCCAAAGTGGCGTTCATCATCAGCCTGCTCTCAGGTGAAGCCTTGGCCTGTGCCTCACCCGTCAACCTGGGCGCAATACCCTCACTGCATCATTTCTTCTCTGGTTCCATCAAGACGACTCCTCTGTGGGCCAGTATGCCATCCAGTTCTGTACCCTGGCCTCTGAGCTTGTGTGGAACAACAAAGCACTCGTTGCTGCCTTCTGGGGGGGCTCGATGGATGCATCAAGGACGAGTTGGCTGGTCGTGACCTCCCTACCACCCTGGATGACCTCATTGCTCTGGCTACCTGGATTGACATCCGATTTACTGAAACGGAGCTAGAACTTCGTGAGCAGTCTATGTCCTCCTGGCCTCGTAAGCTTCCACGCTTTGTACCTGCAAACCCAAGTTTTCCTCCCCAGACACCTGCATTCCAATAAGGTGAGCTCATGGAGGTCAACCCTACTCATCTCTCCGTAGAGGAACTCACCCGTCGACGCAGCTTGAACCTGTGCCTGTACTGTGGTGGTTCCCGACACTATCTTAAGAACTGCCCAGTCTGCCCGGCTTCCCCCTGGAAACCCAAGTGCCAAAGTTTTGTTGGTGAGGTGACCCTAAAAGATGGGGCTTCTGCTCCCCGTCTGACCACTCCAGTCACTCTCAGTTTTCTTCTGGCTCTTAGCTCCAAGTCCCTGCTCTTCTGTTCTTCTGAGAACTTCTTCCAGCCGGCTCTACTGAAGAAGTTCTGCATGCCTGTCTCCCGGCCGGAAAAAGCGCTGTGTTTCTCATCTTTCAACGGGGATATTTTGAAGAAGACTGTCCAGTTCCGTACCCAGCTTATGTCTCTGAAAATTGGAAGTTCCCACCGGGAGAAGATTTCCTTCTACGCCCTGCCTAGTTCGTCTGCTCCAGTCCTGCTTGGTCTTCCGTGGTTCCAGCTTCATGCCCCATCCTTGGATTGGACAATGGGTGAAGTTGTCCAATGGAGCGAGCATTGCCACTCACACTGCCTCAAACCAGCCCATCTGGAGCAGACCCGCCAACCCATTTTTCTACCCATGCTGCTGTCCTTCCTTTTGCAGAGCTCCTTGCGCAAGAAGAGCTCCTGGACTTTGAATTCACCTCTGATTCCCGCCCACCACTCCCCCTGCCTACTGTTTCTATTCACCAGGATCAAGAAGTTGTCCGGGACTTTCAGGACACCTCCATTGAAGACAGTTTCTGTGATACCAAGGAGGAGGTGGTTACCTCTGGTTGCTTTTGGGGAACCCAGTTAGCCCAGAGGAGAGGGTTTAAGAGGAGTAATGTGACGGTGCATGTCGCAGCCCCTGTCATGGACCGTGGTCATTCCTGTTTCTCTGATGTGGCCCCCACTTCTAATTACTTACCTTTCATGGCTCTTGTGGCCCAGAGGATCTGCCATATACTGAAGATCAACGGGTCAGTGTATACTGACACCGCCGGATCATGACAAAAACATTCATCAGACCATAACGCTGCCA
>JAODAL010079255.1:0-12639 GCA_025379985.1 Phyllomedusa bahiana | reverse complement strand
CAGGTTTGGGGCTCATGTGTGGCCCAGGACAGGATAGTCAATGTCCAGTGAAACAAAAATGGGGGTTAAAGACCCCTTTTTTCCCGGCATTTTTTTAAATGGGGGGGTCATCGGGTTTTGGGGGTCATGCTGTGGCCCGGACGGGGTATAGTAAATGTCCAGTAAAACTAAAAGGGTGGTTGAAAGACTCCTTTTTCCGGCATTTTTTAAAATGTGGGGGTCATGCGGGTTGGGGCTATGCGGGCCCAGGACAGGTATATCAATGCCCAGTTCAACTAAAAGGTGGTGAAAGACTCCTTTTTGGGGGCACTTTTTAATGGGGGGGTCATGCGGGTTTTGGGGGGCTCATGCTGCGTTCCAGGAAAAGGATTTTCAATTCCAGTTCAGTAAATGCCTTCGGCACTTTTTAATTTGTGGGGACGGGTTTAAGGGTCGGGCTTTGGTACAAGACGGGGGTTAGAAAATGGTCTGTGATTTTTTTCTGTGACTTTTAAAACCAAGTGTGTTCCCCTAAGATGTACACGAAACCATTTTGACTGTTGTGGATGTTAATTTTTCGCTTCCCCCACCCTTGTTTGGGTTATAATGAAGGTTTGTTGCTCTCCCATAACTTTAATGGTCATCCGCATAATGGACGCTCACACGAAAAACCTTATCGATAGCGGGCCGACTATCGACAATGATCGATTCGATACCCAATGATTCGCTCAACACACTTGGGAGAAAAAATGTAGGTTCATGGGGTGAAACAAATAAGGGTGAAGCAGCTACCTCATGGATGGGTTTAAGCAGGAAAGGGAAAGTTGCGCTCTGTGAGATTTCCAATGACCTTATCTTCCACTTGCCCTTGCTAGCGGGAAAAACCCCCTTGTGACCGGGGGACTGGGCTCTTAATATCTTTCCAAGTTTACCCAAGATCTGGCAGATAGGAAGCCCCTTTGTGATCACTGTGCTTCAGCATGGGTGAGTATTCCTCGGGGAGCCGAAGGAAATGGTGCAGCAACTGAGGCAACATGTGGATGTCCAATGGCTTTTTCTGAATGAGGGGCTCCTCTTTCCACAGGGGTAAGTCCAGTTCTAAGCACACCCCAAAAGAAATGAGGGGTTAAAATTTCTTCATATGTTGTAACCAGTTTGGGGCCCAAAAGCACTTGCATGTAGGTGCAGAGGTTTAGGTGAGCCGGGTTTAAGGAGTGTCACAACAGAGTTCACAGGAGAAGCAACTGCTCACATCCCTGGCCTGGCCATGGCCACTTTTACAGAAAATATTTTTATCCCAAAAACATCGTTTAAATTTATTTAAAAAAAAAAAAAAAACTAAATCAACTGAAACCAAAACTTTCTTAAATAAAAAAATATAAACATCTAGATAAAACTGAAAATTCAATTTTAGATAATACATGAGAGGAATTAATTACCATTACATTTTCTTGAGTACTTTCTACTATGAAGAAGGGCAAAACTTCCTGGATCTGCCACTCCTGTTTCTTTAACGCTTTGCGGTTTGCAGCCCCAACCCCCCTTGTAGGTCCCTGTTGGAAACTAGAGTAAAAGGGGAAACCATCAGCACTTTCTTTTAGTTATTTTAATGACTTTGTTTTTCTCTATGAATTTAAAAGGTAACTTATTGTGATTAAAGCCATCTTTCTGCCAATTATACACCTTGCCCGATCCATGGTTCTCTTGATCTCTAAACCACTTCTGCCGTTTACTATTTTCAAAACTTTCTTTAAATTTCAGCAAAATTTGTGACACATCTTCCTTGAATTTAGTATATTCATCAGGGTGAAGAGTAGAAACAAGAGAGGAATCCAGTTATTAAATTTTAGCACCAATATCATTTATTTTTATTTGCATTCAATATTAAAAATTCAATATTTAATAATATCACATCTCACGAATATTTATAAAAAATCTGGATAAGGCACTGAAAAAAATCACTATTATAGGCAAGCAAATGTGGAGTCAAATATGAGCGCATGCCCAGAGGAATGTGATTAGCCTTAATATTCACCAAGCATAACAAGATGTAATTTTGCTTTCTTATTTAACAATGCCCATTGTCTCTTCAAATTAATCACTGAAGGAATGCTTAAAAAAGAACCATCATACGAGAGTCCCTGCAAAATCTTATTGATATCCTCTTCAGAATACAAAAACACATTGGTTGACTGTTTGAGAGTGCTGAAGAAAGGCTCGTGTTTGAGATGAAATGTTGCACATTTTGGTGAAATAAGGAGTGCTGCTTGGATCCATTTTTTACTAACATTTTAGTGACAATCATCTTGGCTATCTCATACATAAATTTGGCTTGTATCTATTTAGCATATGGTTAGTTATGCAGATTCTTGTTATGCAATTGCATTGTTACTGTTTTGCTCCTGGTGGTGGAACAATCTTTTTCTTGTATATTATAAATCAATAACTCGTTCTCACATTCCCTAATAGCACAGTATGTAATTAGATTGATTCCCATGTGAAAGTTCAAAGGAACAGTCACCAACAAGATTTTCCAAGAATAAACAGCATCATCCAACTCGTCGATAGCAGTCTCTCGGCCAAGAAAATTGTCAAAGTGAATGTGAGTGCCTTGACACTTGGAAGAATATGGTGTGACGTAAATCCATTTATTCAAAAGCCAAAAGGCAAAATATAGTAGCGAACAAGTTGGATCATCACAAGGTTGAATCAGTCTGGCATGACAAACACGGCAGTGGGAGCTGCCTGCAGCGCTTTGTAATGCACCTGATCTAGGGGGGCTTGCTGGAAGCAGTGCGCACTAGAACTGTAGAGAAGCTACATATTTATAGCTTCGATACAGCGATTCTAGTCACATTACAGCTGGAACAAGTATACCACTTTTAAAGTGGTATACCTGATCCAGAAATGTCTGGCCTAGCGCTAGAATGCTCCTGATTTATGACTCGCTGTAGAGCGGGTTCATAAATCAGACGCATTCTATGTCAGTATAACGCGCATGAAATTTGGCGTATTAAGGCCTCGTTCACACGGCTTATTCTGTGACTGATTTCAGCCGTACTGAGAGCCGTATTTGTGCTTCAATACGGCTGAAATCAGTCCCAGGCATTATGGTAATCCACAGTTCTCATAGAGAACTATGGCCTCCGTCGGGCGGGGAGAAAGTGACATGCACATTATTTACGGCGTGTACGCGCTGTGAATAATGAGTGTCTATGGGGCTGGCGAGCCGCCGGCCCCCCGCCCCCGCTGCACGGCTGCCGGTGTAATTGCGGGGCGAAATCCGTCCCCGCAATTACGTCAGCAATAAGCCGTGTGAACATTGCCTAACACCAAATTTCATGCATGTCGTCCTTTGTGTTGTGCCCTTTGTGTTGTGTCAATGCATTTTAAGACTCCAATCCACATTTTATTTTGTTAATGGAACTGTGTGGGAATTTGCTTTTTGTAGGCTGACTTTTCGATTATATTTGTATTTTTTGGGGAGTACATATGACGTATTTGCTTTTTTTTTGAGAATTAGAAAAAAAAATCAATTTTGCAATTATGGCATTGCTTTGTAGTTTTTTTTATGGTATTAAAAATGGTGAAATATATGAAATATGATTCTTTTATGCTTCAGGTCAGAATTTATGTCAAAATACTAATTATGTAAAATCTTTTTTTTTTTCTTAAAGTTTTTTTTTAAAGGACCTTGTGAGGGAAATCTGGAGATTTTGTTTTCCATTTCATTTCATTTATTTGATAGTATTTTTAAGTGACCCTAGGGGACTTTACCATGCAGTTGTTTCACCAACTGATTCAGATGTCCTTTTTCGATAAAGGCTATATGCCGAAACATCACATGGTCTATGACATTGAATATATCAATCTGACATTTGTACACTTGTACGCAGTATATTGGTCTGTTACTCTTTTTGTAAATACTGCACTTGGTGTGCATATTATTTTCCTGTTACCTCTATTTTATACAAGAACATTTAAAAAAACAAATATTCATCATAGCATGTTGGTGTGCAGTGGATTACTAAATTTCAAAACCTGAGATTACCATTTCCAGTTGTTAGAAACAAGGGCTCAGCTGTCATCAGATGCTATTCCTGCCCTAATGTAAAGAAACACTAGAATGAATATTGTTTAATAACTTGATTCATGAGTTAATAAAAAACTAAGTAATATAAGGTTTTGCTGTTCTAGATGGGGATATTTGTATTACTGTTTTTCAGTTAAAGTTAACTCATATAGATTAAGGTTGACATGTATGTACGGGGCTGCACCAGTAGTCTGGCATCCTTTCAGCCCCCAAAACATATTTATAATCAGGCACATTCCAAAATTGAGCACATTATCCGGCGATTAGGGAGGAGCGATTATAATCGTCAAAGTTGAAATCGGCACGGTTCTTAGGTTGATCGGAATTTTCCGATCACGCCATATTTTAGGTGAGAATCTGCGCATAATCTATTACTATCGCGCCATTTTTGCCGCTTCCTGTCATTTTGGCGGAGAGCAAATCAGCTTAGAGCATAGAGCAGGGTGTGCTGGGTGTGCTACGTCATGACTGTGATGTGTACGGTTGTCATTGGCTGGAAAAATCACATGACCTCGTTTTGCAATGAACAGCATTTCCTGTTCTTCATCAGTGTTTCAGTGTCTCTCACTAGAGCAGTACGTGTGTTAGATCTCTCTCAATACAGCTGAGCTCAGCTCAAAGACACAGTTCTCTTTATTCACACAGACAACTATGCTTTTAGCTGTGAACATTAGAACATAGGTAGATTAGAGAATTTCAGCTCTTAGTTAGTTAGACAGAGACTTTTAAAGAAGCATCTAGTGCTGTACAGCAACGGGGGGGGGGGGGGGGGGGGGGGGGGGGGGGGGGGTTGCGGGCGGGACACAGACAGACAAGCAGGCAGGCTGGCTTTTGAAGGAGAGTGTATATTGTGCAGCCCAAACTCTGCTTTGAAACCTGCATTGAAATGGCATTTTTTTTTACCAGTTTTTGGCCAGCACACCTCGCACTTGAGGTGAAATAGTACCTTTTATTTTGTGCAGCCCAGTTTTGTTCAAAGACCACCTTGTACTTATATTAGGATACAGAAATTTGCTAGTAATTGCAGGTGTATTTCATAGGTGCAAAACTCACCTTTTATTATCCGTATACATTTTAAATAGGTGTTTTTCACTTTGGCGCAGCCCATTTTTTGTTCAAAGACTAGTGATGAGCGCTTACGTTGCCTATCGGGTCGATTAGTCGATATCGGCAATTATCAATAAGATATCCGATAGTCGATAATAGATTATCGCCGATGACCATTAAAGTCTATGGGAGAGGAACAACACCTTCATTCTTACACCCAAACAGGGATGGAGAAGCTGGAATTAACATCCACAACAGCAAACTGTATATGTGCTACATCTTAGGCAAGACATATAGGTTATAAAAGCCACAGAAAAAATCAGACCATTCACTATCCCTGTCTTGCACCACAGCATGACCCTTAAACCTGCATGACCCAAAAATTTAAAAATGCCAGAAGGCGTATGTTTGAACCTCTTTTACTTTAAGGACATTTAAAACCCTCTCCCGGAACGCAGCTTGCCCCAAAACCCGCAGACCCCCGATTAAAAAAATGCCGGAAAAAGGAGTTTTTAACCACCATTTTTTGTTGAACTGGACTTAACTATAACTGTTGTACCGCAGTATGACCATTAAAAACCCGTCGCCCACAGATAAAAAGTACTGGGGAAAAGGGGTCCCTTTTAACCACCTTTTATTAACTGGCATTTTCTATACCTGTTTTGTACCCAGTTGACCATTAAAACCCGTTGACACACTTTAAAAAAAAGCAAAAAAAAGGAGTCTTTCAACCACCCTTTTAGTTGAAGGGCTTGATTACCTGTCCTGGACCGCAGTATGACCCTTTAAAACCCGTCTGACCCCCCAAAAATTTAAAAAAAGGGGAAAAGGATCTTTGAACCACCATTTTAGTTTTAAAATGGACATTAATATAATTGGCCTGTACCGCAGTATGACCATTAAACCTTCTGACCCCCAGAAAAAAGTGCCCGGGGAAAAGGATCTTTAACCACCATTTTATTGAAAATGGGGCATTTTAAATATATCTTCCTGTATCGCATAAAGACCCTTAAACCGTCTGACCCACAGATTAAAAAGTGCCAGAAATAGAAGCTTTCAACCCCCATTTTTGTTTCATGGAATTTAATATACCTGTCCCCGGGCCAAGCATGAGCCCCAAAACCTGCATGCCCCCACATTTAAAAAGTGCCGGAAAAAAAGGAGTCCGCAATGTCGTCTCATCTCATCAACACAGTGACTTCGTCTCCTGCATTTTTGCATCCGGGCTGCGGGTACAAGCAAGGGGGACTGCAAGGCGTTGCCGACCACCCGGGGTTTTTTTCCCATTGACCGGCTTCCCTTTTCCCCCTCTGATGGCATCAGAAATGGGCGTCAGAGCAGAGAAAATCATCCTCTTTGGCCCCTTTATCTTTTAAATGGGGTTCTGACCCCCAAACCGCATTTGTCATCAAAAAAGGTCTTCAGAAAAAGGTTATCCACTGGTGGGTACACGAGTTGACATTTGGGTTTCCCTTTGTTCAGTTGGAGGGGGTGAAACGACATTTGTTTTGGGCCCTGACGGAGGGCGAGGAGGTAAAACTGCTGGATGCAGGTTGCATTAACCAAATGAAGAACAGATTTGGGGACGCTGTTCATTACTGGATTCACAGGCCCTGGCCCAGCGATGACAGGCCTGACGGTCCCGAACTGACGACCGCTGGCATGCGTGTTGTTGCCCGACTGGAAGGGCACCCTTTTCTCGAACCTCTACCCCCATGTCCTACCCCCCCCTTTTCTCGCTAACCCCCTGAATTTCGCTCCATGGTTTAGAAAGTAAACTTTTAAAGGGTTTGGGAAAAGTTTTTGGGAAAGTCTCTTATTAAAAAACGGCAAATCACAGCTATTCTCAAATCCCTCAAATCAAAACAAAATTGGGTGATTCAAATTTTAACTGCAACGTAGATCTATCAACAAAGCTTGACTGACCAAAAGTGAAAAAAACACCTATCTGACATGTATACGGGATAATAAAAGATATTTTTGGCACCTATCAATTCACCTGTGGTGACTACTAAATTGCTGTATTCAAATTTAACTGCAAAGTAGATCTATCAACAAAGCTTAACTGACCAAAAGTGAAAAAAATACCTGTCTTAAAGGTATACGGATATTAAAAGGTATTTTTTGCACATATCAGTACACCTGTGGTGACTAAAAAGTTGCTGGATTCAAATTTAACTGCAAGGTGGCTCTATCAACACAGCTGGCCTGCGCCAATGTGAAAAAAACACGTATCTGAAATGTATACTGATAATAAAAGGAATTTTTTGGCACCTAACAACCTGTTGTGACTACAAAGTTGCTGGATTCAAATTTAACTGCAAAGTAGATCTATCAACAAAGCTTGACTGACCAAAAGTGAAAAAAAAAACCTGTCTGAAATGTATTCAGATAATAAAAGGTATTTTTGGCACCTTTCAATTCACCTGTGGGTGACTACAAAATTGCTGTATTCACATTTAACTGCAAAGTAGCCCCTATCAACAAAGCTGTACTGTGCCAAAGTGGGAAAAAACACGTATCTGAAAGTATTCGGTAATTAAAAGGTATTTTTGGCACCTTTCAATTTCACCTGTGGTGACTACAAAATTGCTGTATTCACATTTAGTGCAAGGTGCCTCAATGAACAAAGCTGTACTGCGCCAAAGTGAATAAAACACGTATCTGAAATGTATTCGGATACTAAAAGGTATTTTTGGCACCTTTCAATTCACCTGTGGTGACTACAAAATTGCTGTATTTACATTTAAGTGCAAGGTGCCTCAATGAACAAAGCTGTAGTGCGCCAAAGTGAAAAAACACGTATCTGAAATGTATTCGGATAATAAAAGGTATTTTTGGCACCTTTCAATTCACTGTGGTGACTACAAAATTGTGTATTCACATTTAACTGCAAAGTAGCTCTATCAACAAAGCTGTACTGCGCCAAGTGAAAAAACACGTATCTGAAATGTATTGGGGATATGAAAGGTTTTTTTTGGCACCTATCAACCTGTGGTGACTACAAAATTGCTGGATTCTAATTTAACTGCAAGGTGGCTATATCAACAAGCTGGAATGGGCAAAATTGGGAAAAAGAACACCTATATGAAATGTATACTGAAATAAAAGTGGAGTTTTGCACCTAACAAAGAGACCTGCAGTTACTAGAAAAGATGTGTATCCTAATATAAATTCAGGCTGCCAAATATCCAGGAAATATTTCAATAGAAAAACTGTTAATACTAAAGCTATTGCAGTTTCAATGTCTACACTAAGTCTTGGTGGAACTATATCCAGTATTCTTTAAAGAGCTTTCCTGTGTTCGCCCACGGGACCCCCCCTACCCCCCTACCCCTGACTTTACAGCGGTAGATGCTCCTTTAAAATTCTCTACCTAACTACATAAAATCTTCAAATCTCTGATCTAAAATAAGTTGTAAGGATCACAGCCTAACAGTAGAGCTTTCTCTGTGAAAAAATAGAATAATTTCGCTGAGCTGTTTGCTGAGCTGTTTGGACAGAGGCCGAGCGCACGTCCCACTGCTCAGAGACGCTAACAGGGCACTGATCATGAACCGGAAGGGCTGTTCTATGTAAAACGAGGTCATGTGATTTTTCCAGCCAATCGCAACCATTAAAATCCCAGTCATGACGTCGCACACACATCTTACCCCCCTCTATTCTGTTAAGCTGATTTGTTGGCCGCCAAAAAAAGACAGGAAGCGCCGAAAATGGCGCGATATTAATAGATTATGCACAGATTTTAACCTAAATTATCGCGTGATCTAAAGAATCCGATCAACGTAAATACCGAGCCGTTTTCAACTTTGTCGATAATAATCGCTCAACACTATCAAAGACCCATCTTGTACTTATATTAGGATACAGAAATTTGCTAGTAATTGCAGGTGTATTTCATAGGTGCAAAACCCACCTTTTATTATCCGTATAATATTTAAATAGCTGTATTTCACTTTGGTGTGGCCCAGTTTTGTTCAAAGAGCCACCTTGTACTTAAATTTGAATACAGAAATTTTTGATAACTGCTGTTGTATTTCATTGGTGCAAAAACCCACCTTTTTCTTATCCGTATAACTTTTAAATAGCTGTATTGCACTTTGGTTCGCCCCAGTTTCTTTCAAATACCCATCTTGTACTTAAATTTGGATACAGAAATTTTGAAGTTACTGTTGGTGTATTTCATTGGTGCAAAAACCACCGTATAACTTTTAAATAGCTGTATTGCACGTGGTGCGGCCCTAGTTTTTTTCAAATGTCCACGTTGTACGACAATTCTGATAGAAACATTTTCTAGCAACTGTTCTCGTTTGTCATTGCTGCAAAAAACACAATTTCTCATCCGTGTAACTTCTGAATAATTTTATTACGCTCGGTGAAGCTCAGTTTGGCGCAGATAGCGCACTTGTATGATATTTTGTTGCAAACTATCAATTCCTAGTCCTACTGGGCAGTTGTAAATCCCTGGAACTGAAGAAAGGACACTGTTGATTTTGTCTTACGGTTCTGCCACCAGACCGCATTTCCCAGCTATTTGCTAGAAACAATTCAGTTTCTAATCCTAGTTGGCTGTAGGAAATTAGAGGTATTTAAGAATAGCGGTGATTTGCTGTCTTTCACTAAGAAACTGTCAAAAACTCTTCCATACCTTCTTAAATTTTTATCTGTCGGCACATGTAGCGAAATTCAGGTGGTAAGCGAGCAAAGAGGGGTGTAGGACCTGGAGGTAGAGGTACGAGAAAAGGTGCTCCTTCCAGTGCTGGCGACAACACGCAAGCCAGCGGATCATCAGTTGCAGGACTGTCAGGCCTGTCATCGCTGGGTCAGGGCCCTGTGAATCTCAGTAACGAACAGCATCGCCAATCTGTTCTTCAGTGGTTAATGCAACCTACAAGTGTCAAGAGTGGCTCAAGGGTGATGGTGCTGTCAAAAACAGGAATAGGTAGGACACTGTTAATGGACACATATTGCAAAATGACTTGTTTTTGCAAGATCTTTAACATAGCTAGCAATCCCTGTAGTGAGACAACCCATTTATACAATTCAAAAAAAGAGAAACAAAGACGTGGTGGGATTCCATCCTAAAAATGGTGGTTGAAAGACTCCTTTCTCCGGACTTTTTAATCTGTGGGTCAGACAGGTTTAAGGGTCATGTTGCGTTCCAGGACAGGGATAGTCAATGTCCAGTTCAAGTAAAATGATGGTTCAAATAATACTGCCTTCTGGCACTTTTTAATTTGTGGGTCATGCAGGTTTAAGGGTCATGCTGTGGTACAAGACAGGGATAGTGAATGCTCTGTGACTTTTGCCTAAGATGTTGCACGTATCCAGTTTACTGTTGAGGATTTTAATTCCAGCTTCTCAGCCCTGTTTGGGTGAAAGAATGAAGGTGTTGTACCTCTCCCATAGACTTTAATGGCCATCGGCGATAGTCTATTATAGTGTTGAGCAATTGCGTTGGCTATCGAGATCGATCGATAGTCGATAGTCGGCCGCTATCGATAAGGTTTTTCGATAGTGAGCGTCGATTATGAGCGATGACCATTAAAGTCTATGGGAGAGCAACAACACCTTCATTATTACACCCAAACAAGGCTGGAGAAGCTGAAATTAACATCCACAACAGTCAAATGGATACGTGCTACATCTTAGGCAACACACTTAGGTTATAAAAGTCACAGAAAAAAAGTCACAGACCATTCACTATCCCTGTCTTGTACCACAGCCTGACCCTTAAACCTGCATCACCCACAAATTGAAAAGTGCCAGAAGGCAGTATGATTTGAACCATCATCTTACTTGAACTGGACATTGAATATCCCTGTCCTGGAACGCAGCATGAGCCCCAAACCTGCATGACCCCAGATTAAAAAGTGCCGGAAAAAGGAGTATTTCAACCACCATTTTAGTTGAACTGGACATTAACTATATCTGTCCTGTACCGCAGTATGACCATTAAACCTGTCTGACCCACAGATTAAAAAGTGCTGGGAAAAGGAGTCTTTGAACCACCATTTTAGTTTCACTGGACATTGACTATACCTGTCCTGGACCGCAGTATGACCATTAAACCTGTCTGACCCCCAAATTAAAAAGTGCCGGGAAAAGGAGTCTTTGAACCACCATTTTAGTTTCACTGGACATTAACTATACCTGTCCTGGGCCACAGCATGAGCCCCAAACCTGCATGACCCCCACATTTAAAAAGTGCCGGAAAAAGGAGTCTTTCAACCACCATTTTAGTTTCACTGGACATGACTATACCTGTCCTGGGCCACAGCATGAGCCCCAAACCTGCATGACCCCCACATTTAAAAAGTCCCGGAAAAAGGAGTCTTTCAACCACCATTTTAGTTTCACTGGACATTGACTATACCTGTCCTGGGCCACAGCATGAGCCCCAAACCTGCATGACCCCCACATTTAAAAAGTGCCGGAAAAAGGAGTCTTTCAACCACCATTTTAGTTTCACTGGACATTGACTATACCTGTCCTGGGCCACAGCATGAGCCCCAAACCTGCATGACCCCCACATTTAAAAAGTGCCGGAAAAAGGAGTCTTTCAACCACCATTTTAGTTTAACTGGACATTGACTATACCTGTCCTGGGCCACAGCATGACCCAGGGCCGGAGTTACAGTGGGTGCGGTGAGAGCCCAGGCTGGCGTCCGTCATCTATTAACACGCAGGTTAAAATGCCCTGATGACGCAGCAACGAAAACTGTTGTGCTGAAGCAGAGTGCGGAAGCGGAAGTGTGAGAACTCCAGCCTTCCTCAGTACACAGTCAATACCTGGGTAGCGCTTGTCCCTCCGTATGAGTGTGGACCAATTGAGCTTCACTTGGAAATACTGGTGGTTAACGCTCCTGTTACACCCAGGTGCCCTTTATCTTGGCATTCTTTTTCTCATTTTACTCAACGTGCTGGAGGAAATGGTCTCTGTACTTTGTTCTCTGTCCGTGCTCCATACTCCATGTCCTCTGAATAACCTACATCTGGTCAAGTTTTCCTGTACCTCCCTTGTACAATTCAGAGGAATTTTTTTAACATCTATTTTGTACATGCAAGTTTTTTAGTACTTTAATTCTAGAAAATACTATGGAATCCCACCATGTCTTTGTTTCTCTTTTTTTCATTGTATTAAATGGGTTGTCTCAATACAGGGATTGATAGCTATGTTAAAGATCTTGCAAATACAAGTCATTTTGCAATATGTGTCCATTAACAGTGTCCTACCTATTCCTGTTTCTGACAGCACCATCACCCTTGAGCCACTCTTGACAATTGTGAAGAACAAATGTCTGTTAGAAACAACATTTTTTAGAATAGGACCTCTAGTATAGCTGCATGTCACAGCAAAATGCCCCCAAAAATTCAAAGCATGACCCTTGAGCCACTTTGGACAATTGTGAAGAACAAATGTCTGTTAGAAACAAATTTTTTAGAATAGGATCTCTAGTATAGCTGCATGTCACAGCAAAATGCCCCCAAAAATTCAAAGCATGACCCATGAGCCACTT